>PVKC010006195.1:0-19111 GCA_004027635.1 Crocidura indochinensis | reverse complement strand
AGATACACAGAAGAATAACTTTAACAACTGGAAATTAGACAGTCTACAATACTGAATCTCCAGTGGGTCAGAGATTAAATCAAAGAGGAAATCAAAAGTTTCTTAGAACAAATAACAATGAAGACATAAACTATCAGAATCTATGAGACACAGCAAAAGTGGTACTGACAGGAAAATTTATGGCTTTGCAAGCACATATTAGAAAGGAAGAAGGGGACTTCCTGATTAGCATAATGGAGGAGCTTATAAAACTATAAAATAATCAACAAAAGGAACCAGAATATGTAGACAGAAAATTAATAAGCTCAGAGCAGAAATCAATACATTTGAAACCCAAAAAACAATCTGAAAGATTACTGAAATAATTTAGGTTTTTGAAAAAATAAACAAGATTGAGAAACCACTGGCAAAACTCACAAAGAAAGGGAGAGAAACTTGATAAACCAGACTGGAAAAGAAAAGGGAAGAGAGGATCACTACAGATATTGCAGAGATTCAAAGGATAATCAGAGACTACTTTGAGAAACTCTATGCCACAATATATGAGGACCTGGAAGAAATGGATATATTCTTTGACTCTTATAACTTTCCATGGTTGAAAAATGAGGATGTAGCATATCTAAATACCACCACTACTTAAAGAAATAAAAACGGTAATCAAATGTCTGTCCAAACACAAATGCCCAGGACCAGATGGATTCACTAATGAATTCTTTCAAACTTTTCAAGAGGAACTATTACCAATACTTGCCAGGCTCTTTCATGAAATTAAAAAAATGGGAACACTTTCAAATAGTTTTTCTGAAGCCAACCTAATCTTGATATAAAAACCAGACAGAGATGCTACCTCAAAAAATTTATAGACCAATATCCCTGATATTGGTCAACAAAAATTTATAGACCAATATCCCTGATATTATCAACAAAAATCTGGTTAATAGGATCCAATGTCTTTTCAAGAAATTTATTCACCATGATTAAGTAGATTTCATTCCAGGAATGTAAAGATGGTTTAACACCTGTAAATAAATCAACATAATAAAAATAACAAGAAAAATAAAAACCATATAATCGTATCAATAGATGCAAAGAAAGCTTTTGATAAGTTCTAACACCAATTCTTGATAAAAACTCTTACAAACATGGAGTTGAAAGAAACCTTCTCTTAAAGCCATCTACCACAAACCAATGACAAATATTATCCTCAGTGTAGAACAACTAAAAGCCATTTTTCTCAACTTTGCTACAAAAAAGGCCGCTTTTTCTTTCCAGTCCTATTCAACATGGTACTGGAAGTACTTACTGTAGTGATTAGGCAAGAAAAAAATATTAACAGCATCCAGATAGAAAAGGAAGAACAAAGTTTCATTGTTTGCAGATGACATGATACTATACTTAGAAAACCCTAAGGACTCTACCAACAAGCTTCTAGAAAGAATAGATTCTTATAGCAAAGTCACAAGCTACAAAATTAACACAAAAAAAGTTAGTGGGCTTCTTATACATCAATAATGAAAAAGGAAAAATGGACATTAAAAAAACAAAGCCATTCACGTTAGTGTCATACAAACTCAAATATCTGTGAATCAATTTGACTAAAGGTGTGAAGGACCTATACCAGTGGTTGGCAAGCCATGGCTCTCGAGCCACATGCAGCTCTTGACACTTTTTAATGAGGTTCTTCTGTGTACTGGTGGCCACTCCAGGAGTCAGGACACTGCTCCTAGCCTCTCTCAGTGGCGCCTTCCTTGTATGCAGCCCTATTGGCCAGCTCCACACAGCTCCAGTCGGGTCATGTGTTTTATGCAGGATTTCAGAAACAGCAAAGCGATGTTGGCCTTTGTTAAAAAAGAACCTCTGGATGCCACTGTAACATAATTAAATTTTTCCCTTTAATATCGACATTGGCAATTTTGAAATGCAATTGCTGGATTTAAAATAAACAACAACAAAGAACTGTGGAGCTCGAAATTTGAATGTCTTTGTGCTAATTTAGAAAGATTGAAGAAACACAAATTTGAACTTAGTTCACAGCACACGTGGTCTGCTTTGAAAGAACTGGAGAAGGAATGTATGTTGATTTTTAACCCTTGGAATAGTATTCCTGACTAATATAATCAAATGAAAAAGTTAGTGTTTCCTGTTCTTTCCTTGTTCGGGTCTACATTTTTATGTGAACAATCATTTTCAAGCATGAATCTTATCAAGAGTAAATTGAGAAATCGTCTCATCGATGAAAACCTGGAATTGTGCCTAAAATGAAAAACAACATATAAACCTGACTTACTCAAACTATCCAAAGAAATGCAAGGCCAATGTTCACATTAGTGTTGTGACTTTGTCAGCCATTATCAGGATGTTATTTTCTCTACATTGTAAGGCAAATTTTATGAAATTTAAGGTTATCGATAAATAATATCGTTCTAAAGGTTTTATTTTATTAGTTGTGTTATTTGTATCCTCCCAACCTATGTGGATACTTGCATACAGAATATTCTTAATAAAAACTTATTGAAACTAAAAGCAGTGTACCATCCTATGTATTTTCGGTTTTAAAAATGTAGCTCTCAAAATAGATTTCAATCTTTATTTTGGAGAGATTTGGTTCAGTTGAAAAAAAAAGGTTGCCACCACTGAACTATACAAAAACAACTACAAAACTCTGCTTCAAGAAATAAGAGAGGACATAAGGAAATGAAAACATGTACCCTGCTCATGGATTGACAGGATTAACATCACTAATATAGTAATTATTCATAAAGCATTTTGCACATTTAATGCAGTCCTCTAAAAATACCCATGAAATTCTTCAAAGAAGTATAACAAACACTTCTAAAATTCATTTGGAACAATAAACACCCAAGAATAGCTGAAGCAATCCATGGAGAAAGGAATAAGAGAGGCATTAATCTCCCAATTTTAAATTGTACTACAAAACAATTGTTATCAGAACAGCATGCCATTGGAATAAATACAGAGCCTTAGACAAGGAGAATAGGTTTAACTTTCAGAGAATATTCCACCGACATACAATCATTTAGTTTTCGATAAGGGGCTAGATTTTAAAACAGTGCCTAGAATACAAGAGCCATTCACAGAATGGGAAAAATATTCACCCAATACTCATCAGATAAGGGGATAATATCAAAAATATACAAGGCACTGACAGAACTTTACAAGAAAAATTATTTAATCTCATCAAAAAATGGTGAGAAGAAATGAATGGACACTTTGTCAAAGAAGCAATACAAATGGCCAAAAGAAACCTGGAAAAATGCTCAACATCACTAATCCTCAGGAGATGCAAATCAAAACTACTATAAGGCATCATATAACTGTACAGAGATTGGCATACACCACAAAGAATGAGAACAAGCAATGCTCGTGAGATTGTGGAGAGAAAGGAACTCTTATTCACTGCTGGTGAGAATGCTATCTAGTACAGCCTTTATGGAAAACAACATGGAGATTCCTCCAAATATTGAGCTCCCATATGATCCAGCTATATGACTCTTAGGGTTATGCCCTAGGAACACAAAAATACAATTTAAAAATATCTTCCTCATACCTGTATTTATTGCAGTGCCATTTACAGTAGCCTGATTCTGGAAACAACCAAGATGCCCTTCAACAGAAGAATGGCTAAAGTAACTGTAGTACATATACACAATAGAATATTATGCAGTCATCATGAGAGATGAGGTCATAAGATTTTCTCACATGAGGATGTATATGGAATCTATTATGCTGAGTGAAATATGACATAGGGATAGAGATAGACACAGAATAGTCTCTCTTATCTATGGGTGTTAAGAAAAAAGTAAAGACATTATTTTAATAATCCCAGAGATAATAGAGTAAAGGACTGAAAGGAAATTTCACCACAAAGAGTGAAGAATGCTGTTAGGGAAATAACTACACTAACAACTAGCAAAACAAAGTTAATGAATGAGAGAAATAGAATGCCTATCTTGAATACAGAAGTAGCGGGGCAGGAGGGAGATCATAGGTATCAGTGGTGGTAATGTTGCACTGGTGAAGAACCCTCTGTTTATGAATGAGATCCAACTACATTCTTGCTTGTAAATATGGTGTTTAAACAAAATTTTCATTAAAAATAGACTTAATACATAAGGCAAATTTAACTTTAAAAAATAAAAGAACAATTAATGCTGGCACAGATATGGGGAGTAAGGGACTAGTTCAGGGAATTTAGTCTGGTCCAAAATTTTTGAACAGCAATATGTACATTACTCCAAAAGCTAGAAAATGCCCTCTGCACTCCTATGATCAGCACAGCACTATTTAAAATAATCAGAATTGTTAAACAACCCTGGTGCTCAAAAAGAGATGAATGCCTAAAGAAACATGGTACATCTACACAATGAATTATTATGAAGCCTTTAGCAAATATGAAGTCATGAAATTTTTTAGACATGGATGATCATGGAGATTATTAGATTATTATGCTGAGTTAAATGAGCCAGAGGGAAATGGAAAGAACAGAATAATCTCACTTATTTGTGGGATAAAATTAATTGATAATTGGTAATAATATAAAAAGACAATAAATATAAGATACAGGAGGTCAAGACTGGGGTAGACAGTTCATCATAAAGAACAGTGAGTGCATTTAAATATAGTAAGATTTAGTAGAATAATAATAGTTGGACTGATCACTTTGGACAAAATCTTGATTTCTAAAGGAGAAAAAGTGACATGCTAGACTTCCCTCTATTAATAATAGTACAAAATACAGTGTCAATAATGGGATAGAAAGAAGCAAAATTGCCAGCTATAGAGACAGGTTAGAGGTAGAAGGATGGGAGAGCTGGTAAAACAGGACACAGTGGCAATGGTGCACTGATACCAAACAATGAGCACATTTGTAACCATAGTGAATAAATAAATTAAAAATGAAAAGTACAATTAGAAATAAACAGAGTTTATGGGTCTGGAGAAAATTTGGAGCACTGAAAATGTCTAAATGTTGCTTTAAGGAATTTGAGTATGCTTTTGATAATTTGAGGGGGGTGTTTGGGCCACACCCATTGTATCTCAGGGGTTACTCCTGGCTCTGCATTCAGAAATCACTCTTAGCAGTCTTGGGAGGAACATAGCACATGGTAGGGATCAAACCTGGATAGGTAAAGGTCGGCTGCCTACAAGCAAAGACCCTACCATTGGCCCTTGCTTTAAATAATTATTACAAAATAAACCTGAATAAACAAAATGATTAGCATAAAATAAAATGGAATTAATACTAAGTTTATATTCTATAACTCAAGCAATTTTTCTCTTTTTTAAATTTTTATTGTGACCAATGTGTGTTACAAGTCTTTCACAGTTATATTTAAGGTACATAGTGACAGTGAATTAGGGCTATTCTTACCAAAAGTGTTGTCCTCCCTCTGCCCCTGTTCCCAGCATGCATCCCATACCTCCCCACTTTTCACACTGGACTGCTATTGTAACAGGTCCCTTTTGTATATAAATTGTTGTAGATTGGATATCTGGATTCTGTTTTTGTTGACATTGGGTATGGTATTTAGGTCTGATCACATTCTGTTTCAGTCGTGGCTATCAAAGTCAGTCCTCTGAAATTAGAGATCTAGGTATTTGCACAGATCCTAGAGGTCTAGAATAGTCTTTCTTTATGGTTCCAGAAGTTCTGCTCCTTTACAGTTGTTGTAGTCGGTATTCTATAATTAGTGATCTTGGTTTTTGCACAGATTCTATCGCATTCTTGAGTATATATCCCCAAGATAGAAAGACATTCATGCAAAAATATGTATGTACAACTCTATTCATTGCAGCACTCAGCACAATGACCAAGAATTGGAATCAACCTAAATTTCCAACAGCAGATGAGTAGATCATGAAGATGTTGTACTTATACACAATGAAATACTACATAGCAGTAAGAAACGATACAATCATGCAATGGTGGAATTAGAAAACATTATGTAAAATGAAGCAAGCCAGAATAAAATGGATGAATAAGGACAGCACTTATTTGAGGTACCTAGAATATATACCATATATACATGTAATACTCCATGAAGAAACATGATGATCTAAATAGTAGAAACTCTGAAACCCATAGGCACCAGGGTATAGAGAGGAGAAGCGGACAAGTCAAGTGGAAGTAGGGAAACACAAAATCTCGACTATTTTTTATATCATAATGTAACCAGCAACAATGGAAACAACAGTTTAGAGTGAACAGGTATTCAATCAACCTCTCACTCCAAAGGCTTATAATAATGTTCTAATGTATTTATTCAAAGAATCATGTACAGAATTCGAATGGAAGTCAGAGACTCCTGCTGCTATGCTTACTATCAATATGTTTAAATGTCTTAATTTTATTACGTATAAAATAACTCTTTGGATTCTTTGTCCAGTGTGGTTCTTGGAGATAGATATAGGGTGAACATCTTAATTTTACAACCTAGTACTCAGCCATACTAGAAACTAAATACAGTGCTTATTACGACAATGTATTCATAAAATACTTCAATTTACACATTTTCCTTTATGTCTCCTATTAGGACCCAAAGCATATGAAAATTGAGACCACTGGAAAAGACAACTACACACCACAGACTTACGTTACAGGTCCCCCTCATTGAGTACATTTATGCAAATTACTATTAACTTTTTTTTTACTATTAATTCTTTTACTTTTTCCTTAGTTCCTTCTTTTTTTCCTTCTCTTCTTTCTTCTTCAATTCAACAAATGTTACTATTACATCATAAAACCCAATGTCAGTTTCCTTTTAGGAAAGGAATCTTGATGCACAAGACACGGTGGATGATACTACATAGGGTAGACACCTCTTATAGTGATCACTACCATATTGCTTAGTACTCTAGAAGTGAAAAGTATGCTTGTCCTAAAATGATTCTGCCAGAATTTAACCCTGAAAGCTTCATTTAGCAAGGTTCACCCCTGTCATTGATGAAGTGCCTAGAAATTGGAAAACCTTCCCAAAGCCTAGAAATTGGAAAACCTTCCCACTCCAAAGCACCAACACATTTTTTACTTATTTTTATATTTTTCTCTCTTATTTTTTCTATCCTGATTTATATTTATCTATTTATTTATTGTTTTTAAATTCAATTATTTCTTACATGCTCAGACCCATATAACTCTAACAAACAGCATATGGTGCATTCACTTCACTTCATATGATTGCTTAAAGTTAAACTGTAATGTTTGTTAACATAAACATCTCTATGACAATATGTAAAGCGACTTTCTTCATAATTATCCCAACCAAGAAATAATAAATATTATTCAATTGTCACTTTGATTAAAATAAAATAGATTTGTGATATATTCAAAAGAATGGTCTTATGCAACAGAAAGGAATTAAATACTAATATGCAAGAACAGAATATTATATGATACATGAAAGACATTGTTTTCAAAAGAAAACAAGCAATATGTTTTAATTTATTTGACACTGTGTAATAAAAGTATCTCTAAGGACAAGCTATTAAATAGCTATTCATAGTGATTATATGTTGTGGGAAAAGAAGCACACTACAATTCCTGATATGATGTGTATGTTCTAATATTTTAGTGTATTGGTAGTCTATGTTTATATGTGCAAATTAGTTTATATATAAAAAGCTAGGTGTATATACATATATAGTCATATATTTTAGATTTATTGAGAGAAGCAGAGATTAGGATTTTGGTAGCACACCAGGTGTTATTCATGAGTTCAAGGGTCACTTCTGGCGCTTTGTTCAGGAATTACTCCTGGCAGTGCTCACAGAACCATATGGGATACTGGCAATTGAACCCAGGTAGGCTGTACGCAATACAAACACGACACACTTTATTATTTCTCTGATCCAGTCCTGTCATATTTTTAAAGTGCAAAAAGAAAACACATTTAATATTTTAAAGTGTAATTTAGATATATGATTTTCATTGCCCTTGTTTAATTTTAACTTTATGATTTTCATTTAATATAAAAGTTAGGGAGCAGATATTTCATTTGAATTGTATTGATCTTTCATTTTTCATTTTTAAAGTCACTTCCAGAAATTCTCCATGGTTACTCCTGTCTCTGGGCTCAGGAATTACTCTGGACTGTGCTCAGGGGACCATATAAAAGTGGTGGCTATTACCTATATGTCACACAGATGGAAGATGAGCACCTTAACCTTTATTCTTTTTTGTTCTGACCAATGAAATTGAGTTTTCAAAGAATAATACTATGTGTAGAATTCTCTTACCTTCTGACTTTAAAATATAATCTTAGATTATAGTTTTTTGAAAGCAATTACCAATAAAGTTTTAGTGCCATGACAAATTAATTGTTCACCTGGGAAAGATAAATAATTTAACTTGTGATCATTACAAGATGGAAAAAAATAAATAGCCCAGAAAACTAGTTTGATGGAGAAGCTTGACTATAAAACTAATATGTGCAGTTGAGAAAGAGACCCAAATAAAAGCACCCCAAGGCACATTTCTACTCAGAATGATGAATAACACAGATTGAGTAGAATACTCAAAACAAATCAAAGAAGGAAAATATATATAAGAAAAGATCATTCTTTAGACTTACAGTTAATTGTCACAAGTGACCCCTCAGCTTCATAGGCAGTTGTGGGACATAGTGGAAAAAACTGAAAGAATAAAGTCTTCTCCCAAAATATTCACAGTTAAACACTCACTCAGGCTTGAAGAAAAGTTGTATTGCTTCACTATTAAACAACAGCTCAGGATCTTTAAAGACAAAATCAACTTGATAAGAACGGCAGAAGTGTATATTAAATATCCATATTTAAGCACCATGATCACATGCATGTTTGTAGCTGGATATTAGTTATGTATATATATATATACATAACTATATAACTGTATATATATGTATATATACATATATATATAAAGCACAATCATCCCTTCACCAGTGTAATGTTCCCATCACCAATATCCTTTATAACTCTCCTCTTTAAATCAAGACTATGCCCCAAAATCTTCCAGTAAAGAATGGCAAACAAAAATTAATGACAATCATCTTCCTCAGTGTTCATTGACTAAACAAACCAAATAAAAGACACAGATAAATAATTCAGATAATAGAAATAAAGATTTTCCTGGAGCGTGAGTAAACATATTGTCTGCAACATGAATAAGTCATGATAATGAGAGTACCTAATCCATGTTTATCTCTTCCAAATTCTTTTTTGTAAATTTCTCTCTATAGATTATTGTTATTAAATAATAGCAAAATTTAAAGGATAAACTTTCTTTTTGAAAGAAAAGTTTTTCTTTTCCAAAAGTTTCAAACTTTTTCCAACTTTGGTGGTTTAATTTACTGTGAAATAATTTGCTTCAATATAATTTTTTTGAGAAAATAATCATGTAAATTATCAATGTATATAATTAATATATTAGGATAAATCAAATTACTTTATATTATAAGTTTTATTAAAATCATAAAACCTAAAGTAAACATACAATAAATGAAATATTTAAAATATTATGCAACTGTATGTTATGATAGTAATAATAGATATTATTTTACATTCAAAATATGTTGCCATTACATATAACTATATTTTAAGAAAATATATTATTAAAAAAAAGAAAATACATTAGTGACTTATAGACATAATTACTATTTCCTATATTAGATTATTTGATGAAATATTTTAAAAGAGACTGAATCTTTAGATATTGTTTAAAACTAAGTTTAGAATCAGTATTAGACCTTAACAGCACCTTTTAGTATTTTTACATATACTTATTATTATTTAATATTAGAGACTTAAATTTTTCATCTATGATTTTATCCTATAAAAATACAGTTTAGCTTTGAAAATCATGGTCAAATAAATTATTACTTTTCATTTATAAAATACATATTGAAGAAAAATAAAAGTGTCCATTAGAAACTTTCTGGTTTCATTATAGTAATTCAAAAAAAATTTAGTTACTTTTATAATGTTACCATATGGGATAAGATTTAATATTTATAGGAGTTTTGTTGCTTAGATGCCTTTAGCTTCACTGTAATGAAGTTTTCTGGCTACATGCTCTTCTATGTACCTTATGTTTTCATTTCTAATACCAAGGTCTTTAATTCATTTTGATTTGACCTTGTGCCAGTATTAAAGAGAGGTAGAGTTCACTTATTTGATTGTAATTATTCATTTTTCCCAATACCACTTGTAGAAAAGGGTTTCCTTCCTCTACTTTTATAGTAATCCAGGTGATCAGTCTCAGAATTTCCAAGCCTATTGTATTAGTGTGTGTGTCAGTCAGTCTTCATAGTTATACTAAGTGGAGGTAAAGATAGAAAAAATAGAGACTTTCTTAAACTAAAAAGCTTCTGAACTTCAAAGAAAACTGTGACTGGAATACAATGGGAGAACCTATCCACCTAAGTTACACAAAAGAATAATAAACTTAGCAAGAAAAATATATAGTTTTATCTAAAAATTGGAAGAATAAAATAGCAGACATTTCCTCAAAGAAATAATACAAATGGCCAATAGGCACTTAAAAATTGCTCCACATCACAAAATATTAGGGAGATGCAAATAGAAACAACAATAAAATTTCATCTCATACAGAGGCTGGTACACATAACAATCAAACACGAACAAACAGTGCTAGTGGTGATGTGGGAAATTATGCAATAGAAGCAATTTTTAAAGTGTGCATTATGTGCCACATCCATTGATACTGCTTGTATATGAATGGCTTAGTGAGCAAATGAAAGTAATCATTGTATAGCAAGTGAAATTGGGCTATTATGATTAATATTCGCATGCAAATTTTGTGTCTGTAAATATGTCAATGAAAAATGCTAGAATATCAGTACAGAAGGCAAGTTGATTTCTTTGCCCTTCTAATCTACTGGGATAGATCCAACATCTGATGTTGTTCTCTAGCCATCCAGAAGTGACTCCTAAGCAAAAAGTCTGGAATAAGCATTGACCACAACTAAATGTTACCTCTTCTGCCTCCAAAAGTGTTAATGAAAATAATTTTGAAGGGGGCTGGCCCAGTGGAGCTAAAGGTAAGGTGTCTGCCTTGCCAGCACTAGCCTAGGACGGACCGCGGTTTCATCCCCCGGCATCCCATATGGTCCCCCAAGCCAGGAGTAACCCCTGAGTGTCACCGGGTTTGGCCCAAAAACCAATAAATAAATAAGAAAATTTTGAAGAATTAAATTTTATGATACTCAATATATTTTTCAAATGATAAATTACTCTTAAAAATCACTGCACAATTGCTGGACTAGAAAGATAGCACAGCAGTAGGGCATTTACCTTGCATGTAGAGGATCTAGGACAGAGGGTGGTTCAAATCCCAGCCTCCTATTCTTCCCCACCCCCTGCCTTCCAGGAGTGATTTCTTAGTGCAGAGCCAGGAGTAATCCATGGATGCCACCAGCTTTGACCCAAAACCAAAAACAAACAAAAAAATCAGTATTCAATTGCTATAATTTTAAATATTATACTAATTGTTTCTTCCTTTATAGCACACTATAAACTAATTAAAATTAGTTGTAAGTGGCATTCTAATTTTCTTGATAAATCTTGGCAGTTTAAATCTTCATGTTTTGTTTATGATGAAGTCCAACTACAAGCATGCTTGTAATCAAGGTGCTTAAAGATTTATTAAAAAATAAAAATAGGAGCTGGAGAGATAGCATAGAGGTAGTGCATATGCCTTGCATGCAGAAGGTCAGTTGTTTGAACCCCGACATCCCATATGGTCCACTGAGCCTGCCAGAGGTGATTTCTGAGCATAGAGGAAGGAGTAACCCCTGAGCACTGCTGGGTGTGACCCCAACACAAATAAAAAATAAAAAATAAATAAAAATAAATAAATAAAATATATTTTCGTATTCATGATAAAATATCTTTAAGTTTATACAATTATAAATTCAATTTTTTTAATTTTTATTGTGATCAAAGTGAATTACAGATCTTTCACAGTAATATTTGAGGCACATAGTGACAATGAGTGAGGGCCATTTCCACCACCCTTGTTGTCCTCCCTCCACCCCTGTTCACAGCATACATCCCATATCTCCCTCCTTAACCCCCACAATGCTCGTACAACTCTTTGCCTCTTGTACAGTTTGCTGTAGATTGGGTATCAATTTTGTTGTTGTTGACTTTAGGTTTGGTATTCATGTCTGATAAGTTTTTATTTCCACCAAATGAACATTTGAATGTCTAGTCTTGGTACTATTGCAGGAAGAGAAAAAACAAACAGACAAAAAAGGGCAAACTAAAAAGAGAAAAACTAGGAGGAGTCCGTCTAGGTGTTATAAATATTCATTTAGAAGAAGGAAGGGAAAAAAGAATAAAAAGGTAGTAAAACAAAACAAAATAGAAACAAAAAAACAGTAAGGGAGTACAACAAAATAAGCAAAAGAAGAAACAAAGAATAAACCAAAAGCCAAACCATCAGCTACTAAAAACTAACTAACAAACAAACAACAACAACAACAACAAAACCAGATCAGTCCCTGTATAGAAGCTATAAATGTAAATTTAAAAGAAAAAAAATGCAAAACAAAAAGAAAAGGAAGGGGGAAACTGATGTGGCTTCCTTGTTTTGTCTTTTTTTTTTTCTTCTTCTTGCTTAGGCACAGTAAGTATTGGGAAAATTACAAAGGAAATTCCCTTGGCCTAAGAGATGCATGCATTCTCACCCTTGAAGCTTACTGTCATGGGATCAACTATAGACTACACTCTTGTTCATTGTCAAACCCCAAAGTCTTTTTTATGATTCCAGGAAACATTGGGCTCAGTTATGGTTGTTAAAGTCAGTCTTCTATAATTAGAAGATCTTGGCTTTTGCACAGATCAAAGGATAGTGTCTTCTGATTTCATTCCATCGTTAGGTGATGATGTGGGTCAATCTTCAGATCAAGTTGTTGCTGTTTCCTCAACCTTAGGATATTTTATGAACCTATCCTGGCTCAAGTTGTTGCCAGAAGTATCGAGGACTCCTTGGGGGCGAATTTCATTCCTGGTGCTATTGTAGGGAACTGATCTAAGGTTGGGATCCAGGGTTGGACTGTTGATGTCCAATCATGTGAAGTCTAGTCCAGTCCCGATGACAAAAGTTCAGGTTGAGAGGTGCCCTCCCCTGTATTACAAACGTATGGGTTCTTATATCTTGTTTCTATAAAATAGCTTGTTTCTATAAAAGATCTCCCCATTTTAGTGTGCCTATGCAAAAAGGGATGATGCCATGTTATATTGTTGTGTATTAGGAGGTAAAAATGGCTGGCTATAAAATCTCTGTGCCCTAGATTTTGACCTAGTTTTTGACCTGAGCTTTTATCCCATGCAAGGCTTTTCTTCTCGAATTTTGTACTAAGCAGAACCAGAATTAGCAAAGAAAAATAAAATTTTTTTTTCAAAAAGGGGATGGTGGAGACTACTTTACATTTGGAAATAGACACACTGAGAGGTATACCTTCAAGAAATTAAAATACATAGAAAATATAGATATCCTGCAGGGGCTGTATGAGATCTAGAGCACATTTTAGTTACACACTGTGATGTTATTAAGTTTGAGAAATAATTTTCAACAGTAAAGAATCGGGTAGTATCCTCGAGTTGGGGTCCTTCTGGAGCTGAAACTGCTCTTTGCACCAATCTATGTTTAGGGTTAGATGCAAATAAAAGGATCCCATATAATGAGTCGCAGGACTGTTGGTTGCAGCTTCTTGTCAGGGAGAGAGGTGTGGAATGAGAGAATATCCTTTCGCATTGGGAATTGGATGGCAGCTTATTGGGGCAGGGGATTGGTCTTGGCTCCTAATAAATTAAAAACTGAGAGCAAAGAGGGCTATGTGTGATAAAAATGATTTGAGGAGAAATATGTTAGATGAAGTTTAACAAATTGAATAAATTTTATGTAGAGAAAAGATAGCATAAGTATGTTGAAAAGTTGATAGTAGTTATGCTGTTTTTATATAAGGAGAATTTATTTATCCTACTAAACAATAGAAATTTTACTGTGGTCAAGAATTTCAGAAAAGGAGAAAATAATCGGTGTTATATAATGTGGCCAACTTAGGAATTTTTTCTTTGTCTTATTTTAAACATATTAAATAACTATGAATCAACAATTTTTAGTAAATTACATTTAGTAGGGGCAAATACTTGCATTTTCTGCCAATAACCATCTATGATAGTCCACATAGGAAGAAATGAATAACTTCGGACAAATTGTATAGATATAATATATGTGTTTAGTTCTTGGTATTAGCATTAAATGTGGAGGAATTTAAGGATTAATAAAGTCTACAGAGTACCATTAGTAGTTCAGTGATAGGGTGCTGAACTGGATTCTATTACTGGAACTCCAAAACTGGTCTCCAAATCTCCAGGGGTGAGACCTGAGGAAAGAGTTAAGAATAATCTCTGAGTACTCCGAAGTGTGGCCCCAATATAAAAAAATAGAAAATATAAACTAAACATGTATAAAAATTAAATAAATCAACAGATTAAAATGTAATCTATGACAGAAAATATAAAAAAGTTCAAGAGCTCAGAATATTTAAATATACTGTGAGATAGTATAAAGAAATAATCCAATTGTCAAAATGCATATGATTTCAAAGTAAAACGATTGACTCTTAATTTATTCATTTGAAAATAAAGATTGTTGGAAAAAATAAGGATCTCCAGCAAATAATTGTATACTAAAACATGAGAAATTAATCAAATTATTAACATATGAAGCAACCATAATACACGAAAATGAAAAAAAAGTGACTACATACATGAATCAAAAATTGTGGAGTCTGTAAGGTAATATGGATTAACTGAAGCAATCTTACACTAACACAAAAACTGGTCATATTATGTATCATTGAATATGATATTTTAATTTCCAAATTTTATTCAATGGTGTGGAATGAAATATGATGCAATAAACTTGCCTAATATTATTAATGATGGCAGATACAGAGAGATGGATTTCTTCAGAAGTGACAAGGGATGATCTGTGTGGGAATAGAATTAAATAGTAAATAATATACTCAAGTGCAAGTGTATGTTATAGAAATATTTATATATAGATAGATTCATACACGCATATTTATCTTCTCAGTTATCTGAAAATAAATAATAAATGCTTACATTTAGGTTTTTATATCATTTTTCTAAAACGGAATTATAGTCTTTTGAAAAGTGACTAATTTTAAGACTTGACCTGATGTATTGAAGGCTAGTCTGGAGCATTTAATGATGTTAAAAATTAAGGAAGTATTTAATGAAAGTCAATGAGATATGTTAAAAATACATGAGGTAATTAAGTAAAATTAAAATCAAGACTGTAATTATTTTATTATAGTAAAATTTAATAACACCCAAAACATAAAATTGATAGCATTATTCTATATTAATAATGTTAAATTTAAAAATAAGCTAAAACACATCTTGGCATAAACTAATTACTTCACATAAATTATCTGTCCTATTAAATAACATCTGTTTAAATCAATGCATGATCGATATAGACTATGCATAGTTACTTCCTCAAAATATTAAAGAAAAAAAAAGAAGCTATACATAAACCTTAGAACTAAGAATCTTAGAATCGCTGCTTCTCCCAATTTATCATTGAATGACATGTGCCATATTAGTAGAATGTATCCTTGTCATTGTAATCTTCCTTTCAAATAATGAGGGAAAAAAAGAATAAACTAATTTCAATAAAGGAACATTCAATAATAAAATTCTGAAGGTCATTAAAAACAAAGAAGTCATAAAGACTGAGCCATGGAAAAACCTTGTAGACTCCACACCATCACAACCATCACAAGCACCAACAATGACAATAGCATGACAACAAAAGATATAATGCATGATACAAAATTACAGTCAAATAATATATGAAACAATTTACAATTTTTGTTGAGTAGTAAGTTTTTTTGTTTAAAACAATTATATTACATAGAACAAAAGAACAAGACAAAATGTTTTAATATGCAATTAATTTTGCCCAACTAAAATAATTTCACAACTCAATTTTTGTATTAATCACTAAAGTCTTATAAATTTTATGAAATCTCTACTTATACTAGATTTTACAATTGTACACAGGTATTTGTAAATTTGTAATGAAATAAATTTTTATTAAATTCTGTTCATAAGATTTAAACCAGGATTTTTATATATAAACATATATGTATTTTAATATACCTGTCAGTATATTAAGTAACAAATAGTTTCTTCTAGATGCTGGAAGTGATTTGCCAATATAATCCTCAAATATATTTTGAGGATTTGTTATTATAGGTTACATTATTTTTCTGATTATGCAATATCTTTATGATTCATTAACATATTCTTAATAATATATATCAGTAGAGAAACTGATGATCCATACTTAACATAAAGGATAAGTTTCCATAACACAATATTCCAAATAAAAAGTAATCAATTGTTAAAAAATTGTATACATGTACAATTGGATTATTTCAGTCATAGGAAAGGACAAATACATGCAATTCATCAAAATTTTATGGAAGTGCAATGTTTCATGCTTTTGTTCATCCAGTTTATAGAATGAATGCAGTTCATAAAATCAAAGAATGGATGCCATTATTAATTACTGCTTACACATTGTTTGAATTAATGAATAAAACTTTATCTTTTATAGCTGTAAAAATATTAGTCTGAAATTTAGACAGTTGTATATTATTTCTAACTTCAAGGGAAACTGAAGATTTTTAATCTAGTATATCTATAAATAGTTCACAACCATTTTTGCAACACTAACATTTGAGAGAAGAAAAACATTAATCTCTTCATATTTCTCTTTTACTCTCATAGGATCATATATTTTATATATATGATCTTTCTACTAATTTTTCAATCCTTGGTGGAATTTATAGCTTAAAATATTACAAATAGTGTCTGAGGCGATAAGCACAGTGATAGGGCCTTTGTCTTGCATGCTGTCATTCCGGGGCAGAACTGGGTTTGATCACCTTAATCACCTGCCAGAAGTAATTTCTGAGATTAGAGCTAGAGTAACCCCTGAGCACCGCCGGATGAGGCCCCAAAACTAAACTAAATAAGTAAATAAATAAATGAAAGGAATAATTGAATTAATTAAAACCACATAAGTGTACTATCTATATATTAAATAAACCAACAATCTGAGTTTCATAATAACGACTTTATATGATCACTTGCACATGTGTCTGACTTTCAGCCAGGATTTAAAAAGCTGGAATGGAGCAAAAATTGTCACATGTGTAGATATTGAACTTGTTTCTAGATTTCCTGTCATTAAATTGATTTTTACCTTCTATTAACATATTTTTATTACAATAAAACTATATTACTTCATTATGTACCAAAGCCATAAAGAATTACTTAAACTAGGTTCCAATTTTATAAAGCAGGAATTAAAATTTACAAATTACTATTTTAATTAATATCTTTATTAAAGCACCGTGATTACAAACATGATTGTGGTTGAGTTCCAGTCATGTAAAGAACACCCCCCTTCACCAGTGCAACATTCCTACTCCTGGTTTTGGGATAACTTCTGCTCTTGGTGTTCTGATGGTATTTAGGGGATCATATTTGTTTCATTATATGGAATTTGGTTTGTGTGAGTGAAAGGGAAGAGCCTTATCTGCTCTATTGTTCCTTTTAGGACTGTCAAATATTTTTAAACCATTTCAAATTTTTAAATATAGCAAACACAGCCATTCTTTATATGGACAAAACAGATAAAATAGCTGAAACAATAATTCCTAAAAAAAGGTGTTTCCTTTTTTTCTGTGAATCAGTGTCCCTGATTCTAGATATCTTGTTCTTTCCTTATGAAAATTAAGTATAAAAAGCTAAGATATTCCAATAACAGATTTCTCTGCTTCAAATTCAAGTTTATTTCAAAGAGTCAAGTTATTTCAAAGCAATTTACACATAGGTCTTTGAACTTTTATATTTAATTTTTTTGCTATCAATTAATGTGCATCATCAAAGACTCATTTTCTAAGTTCAAAATTTGGGTTCATTAATAATAAACATTAAACCATGAATCTAGATATTAGACTATGATATTTATTAAAATCCTTTGAGAAATGCATAGATTTATGAATATACTCATTTTTGAATTGAATTAGAAAGGCCAATGAAGACAAAAACCCAAACAAATATGCTCTTAACAACCACTTTTAATCATAAGTATCAGTTTGCCATTATTGTAAGAATAAATTTCTGGTACCCATTACTTTTTCTTTGAATTAAAAAATCAGTAAATATTGGCAACTTACTGCATAGAGAGGAAAACATGACTTAAGCATTAGTCTATTTCAGAATTTTAAAAAAATTGATGAAATTAAATATTTCATTTATCAACACTGATGAATGATATTTATTTTTAGACCAGAGCTAGAACAAGTCACCAGTGTTAGAAATACTCTAGCTAACATGCTGGCCATTAATTTTGATTGAGATTACTCCTGACATAGGTTAGGCAGAGCAGCAGATGGGGTCATGCTGTCCTGGCAGCTGGCCTTTTACTTGCCCTTGCATTCTAAAGAAATATCACCCTAATTCTGATCATACAGCCTTGTAGCAGTAATCATTACTTATGGATGGTGGTTGCAAGTGTTTCAGAAATATACATTTATATATGTTATATATATTTTATATATATAATTTTATATATAATTTATATAATATATATATATATATATATATATATATATATAATTCCACTCTGGTAACATATCTTATCTCTATGGAGCAATGAGTGCCAGATTTAACAAAAAAGGCTGCATTTATATTGATCTACTTCAACTTTACATGGGTGTTGAACTGATTTCCTAAACATAAAGCAAGGGAATACTAAAACATGAGAGAATACAACATATGTCATGGTTTGAATATAATAGCTCTTTTAGATGAGTAACTAGTAAGCTCAAATATACTTCTTTTAGGCCTTCTATTTCATGAGGGTTTTAAAGACTTAACTATTAATAATATCTATAGTTGAGTAAAAGTATGTAAGGAATTTTTGAACTCTTTTTCAAACTCAACTTAGTGGCCAGGATAACTTAATTGATACAGATGT
>PVKC010006194.1:0-31520 GCA_004027635.1 Crocidura indochinensis | reverse complement strand
AAAAAAAAAAAAAGAAAAGAAAAAAAAGAAAAAAAAAGAGTTCAAGTATAATCTAACAAGCAAATGGGGTGTTCATTTCAGAAAGCTGTCCCATAGTCACTGTCATCAGCAGGAGTATCAAGATAATCTGCATTCTGGGAGCTGAATCAGCTGAATCTACAGGGGAGGAGTCCTTCTGGGCAGGTGACTCCCCACCTTGAAGAACAAGGCAGTCCCTGCCTCTTCTTCAATCCTGCAACTTTAACAGCTGTTGGATTGAAGAGGATAACACAGTACCCAAAAATCCTGGAGAGACAGGGGGTTGCCTTTCTGGAACTAGGTTCAACAGAAATGCTTCCCCCCCCCACACCCCCCAGGACTCCTCCAAATTTCACAGATCTTGCTTCGAACCTTGTAGCTCTTGCCGTGATCTTAGAGAGGAGTGGACATCTCCACACTACCTCCAGCATAGGGCTATACTGCATCTAGTTTTGTCCTCAGACCACACCCGGAGCTCTGTTCACCTCGGGCCTTCACCTTAGACCTTGGTAGCTATGTCAGTGACCTGATAGATGTTGTTTGATCCCAGAGAAGCCTGTAGTCAAAGGATGAGATCACACAATTGAAATAAAGTAAAAGCAAGACTTTATTCCTTCTACCAACAACCCCAAAACAAATACCCAACGTCACCTCCCAGAGTGGCGACTTCTGTAATGGCAATTGGACTCGGGGCACATTCCCCTGTAGTGGTGAACTGTCAAGAAATAAAAGAAGTACGGACTCATGGCACATTCCCCTGTAATGGTGAACTGTCAAGAAATAAAAGAAGTCTGGCAGTTGGTAGGGGGCCAAGAAAGAGAGCCACTCAGACATGAGCTAGTGAGACTATGTTGTATTTAACACTTGAGAATGGGAAAAATAATTTGAGTTATAATTACATAAAATTTCTATATTTGTTTTTAGTGGATCAGCTAGTAGACCTATTGAAATACTAGCACATGCTTGTTTGGTT
Source organism: Crocidura indochinensis (assembly GCA_004027635.1). Lineage (NCBI taxonomy): Eukaryota > Metazoa > Chordata > Mammalia > Eulipotyphla > Soricidae > Crocidura > Crocidura indochinensis. The sequence goes on along the minus strand of PVKC010006194.1, from coordinate 30,529 downwards.
AATGGAAAATTCCAGTAGAAAGGAAGAGACATAATGGTGAAGGAGAAGGTACTACATAACTAAAAGACAACAAAATCAGACGATATTTTGTCAAGAAAGCTGCTGAAATATAGGTTAACAGGAGAAGATATGGTTCGGTGATAGAATAAAAGGCTCAGTGGTAGAACAAATGCCCAATATGTTCTATGGAGATAGATGCTATGAGCATTATCCCCAAACATGCAACTCTCTTTCCAGACCCATAAGTATCTCCCTGGTGGTCTCTGGAACTCAGGCCTGAACACAGCACCTGAAAGCCAGTAGCACTTCCAGGTCCAAAATCCAGGGTGGTACCTAACTGAATAAATGAATAAATAAATAAATTATTTGGCAAGAGATTAACTTTCTTCATTGACTATAGAGAATAGAGATGCTTACATTGCATATAAGGACAATTTAGTACATTACTGAAGTAAAGACAAGAAATTTGCATATAGGGGTCCAGGCGGTGGTGCTGGATGTAAGGTGCCTGCCTTGCCTGTGCTAGCCTAGGACCCACCGCGGTTCAATCCCCTGGTTTCCCATATGGTCCCCCAAGTCAGGAGCGACTTCTGAGGGCATAGCCATGAGTAACCCCTGAGCGTCACTGGGTGTGGCCCAAAAACCAAAAAAAAAAATTGCATATGGGGAACTTAAAAATGTGTGTGGTTGAGTTCACCTATTTAGGGTATTGATGAATAAGACAATCTCAAAGATCAGCAGAGCCCCTTGGAACTAAACAATATTTGGCCTGTCTATGAATGTTTAAGCTGTTTTAGTAGACTTCAGCAGATTAAGATAACAATTTTCAGGTTAGGTTGGCATTTATATTTCATTTGAAACTTTTTAAAACTTTAACTTAGGAACTTCAATAGGATCTAATGCTGAAGACTCCAATGACAACCTCTTGAAGATAATAGACTACGGAGATAATATGTATTATATTGCTACAAGAGATACAAGAAGTATTTCTTTTCTCATAACCCTTCTTTTAAAGAATTCCTATCCTGTTCTTCTCACAGGTATAAAAAGTATTTTTTAATTCAGAAGAAGCTTTGTAATTATTTAGCTTTAACATTTTATTTTATAAGTAGGAAAATATGTTATCATTATTAAAATTATGTTCTTATAATAGGAATGCTTATGATTTTGATGTGTACATAGTTAAACTATCTCACCACCACTAAATATGCTTAAGACCCTTCAATAATGTCAGTATATTACTTCCAGTTTACCTTTTTTTCCTAGCCACCTAATCCCCAATTATCCTTGCTTGATATTTTCAATTCTGCAATCCAGGGACAAAGGTTTGTTATCACTTGATTCTATTATCTTGTTTTGTTTCTTTTTCTCATTCACAAATGAGAGCATCTTAAAAGCTTTTATTATTATATTAATAAATGGTCTTAATAATAGTATGCTAATGTTCATTTCCTCACATACTTCAATAAATAGGATATTTTTAATTTATATTTTCATAATTTTTATAAAACTTTATATTTTCATGATCTTCAAAGTATTCCAATGATAAGATTATTGAATTAATATGTCTATGACCTCCACAGCCTGTGGTGCTAAGGTCCTTAGATAACTACATTGATTAGTTTAATTAAATGTACATACTTCACTGCATTCAAAGAAAAATAGATTGCCTGACTTTAAAAAGATTAATGGACACAATTTTCAAGCTAAGTTAAAATTTTTGTTCATTTATTATAATTAAATCAAACTTTGCATTTGAAACCTTTATTGTACCAGCCAGTGGCATAGGGCACCTGGTGCATGGGGCTGGAAAGAATGTGATACAGATAGACTGCTGAGTAGCCCAGACTACTGACTTGTGGTCAATAGTAATTTTATTAGTTTTCCCTCTGCCTTTTGAATTCTGTCCTAACTGCCAAGTCTACGTGACTAGGACCACATGACTAATAATGAGAGCAGTTAATATGAGGGCTGAAAAAAATAGAAAAACAAAACTAAAAGAATGGGAAAAAAAAAACAATGTTTGCCAGCTGCATGGAGGCAAACATTATGTATTTGCATAAGAAAACCAAGGCCTGGGAGACAGCATGGAGGTAGGGTGTTTGCTTGCATGCAGAGAGATGGTGGTTCGAATCCCGGCATCCCATATGGTCTCCCAAGCCTGCCAGGAGCAATTTCTGACATAGAGCCAGGAGCAACCCCTGAGCGCTGTCAGGTGTGACCCAAAAACAAAAACAAAAAGAAAACCAAGGATGTTTGTCTGGAATTCGATCTAATTGTAATGATTATATTGGGATAATCATGTGTGACAAGCCAAATGTCATATTGGGCGTTGGTGAATCAAAGACTGTTGCCTTCATTTCTGGAGCTTTCTCACAGATGACTGTATGGAAATTCTGGGCCTCAGTCGTGCCTGGACTCCCAACACTTTATTAAAATTTACTTTAACCTATTCAATGATCTTTTTCAATTCTGAATAGTGTTGCTTTTTACAAAATGTAACAGTACTTTTTTCGAAGTCCTGTACTCAAAATATTAAGGTCTAGAGAAGTTGAAATTTTCGGGGCTGGCTAGGTGGCGCTAGAGGTAAGGTTTCTGTCTTGCAAGCGCTAGCCAAGGAAGGACCACGGTTCAATCCCCCGGTGTCCCATATGGTCCCCCCATGACATTTTCAAATATCACACTATATTCAATTTTGTCAAAAGAGGTTCATATTTTAACTTAATATCTAGTGAATTGCAAGGTCTTGACTACTTGTTCTGGAATAATAGAGCCTATCAACAAATTTTCCCCCAGGTTATATTGAAAAAATATGTGTAAAGGAATTAAATCCTTCTGTAATCTTTCTGTAAGCAAAAAGATTTAATATGTTGTAAGGCTGAAGCTATAATTTTGTATAGTAGAGTGGTTGCTGAGTGTGGCCAAAAAATAACTAAGATCTACAATATTTTAATTGTTTTAATCGCATTAGGCAACGCTCATAGGTTACTCCTAATCTGCACTCAGGATTCACTCCAGGCAGAACTCAGGAGACATATAAGATGCTAGGGATCAAAGCTGACTTGGATGTATACAAACCTTATCTACCGTATAATTTCTTTGGCCCAAATTATAATAATTTAAATGAACACTAGATATTAAATGCTCTCAAAAGAATTGAAGGTTTTCGGGCCGGGCGGTGGCGCTGGAGGTAAGGTGCCTGCCTTCTCTGCGCTGCCTAGGACGGACCGCGGTTCGATCCCCCGGTTCCCATATGGTCCCCCAGGCCAGCCAGGAGCAACTTCTGAGCACATAGCCAGGAGTAACCCCTGAGCGTCACTGGGTGTGGCCCAAAAAAAAAAAACCAAAAAAAAAAAAAAAAAAAAAACCAAAAACAAAGAATTGAAGGTTTTCATATTAATGTCTTGGTTTAATCTCTTTCAATTACAATTTTCAAAAAGAGGAAAATCAAAACAACCTCTCATAAAATGAAAATTATTTTATTTTAGCATGTTAACTTCTATTTGTTTTCTTATATATAAATCTACTATGATATTCTTATATGTGTATTTCTTTAAGGGGATTCTGGTGTTGGAAAAACAACTACCATTAATCAAATGCTTGAAAGACTGCAGGAATCTGGAGCATTTAGTGTGGAATATGGATCAATTTTAGGAGATGTTTTATTATATAATGAAACTAAAAAAGAAAGGTTGGTTATATTATTCTCTAAGTACACTTTGACTGGTAAAAATGTTCTCATTTTTAAAAGCAAGCTGGATTATGTAGGAAATGCATTTATCCATAAGAAGAAACTCTACCTAAACATTACAAATAAGGTCATATCATTGACTGTGTTGCATTAGATATAAGTGACTAATAAAATATAAAAAGTTCTTACAAAGAATTTCATCTTGCCTCTTGAACGAAAAATGAAATCTAATTGTGTAAATATGTAAAATAAGTAGTACAATTATTTTATTTTATTTAAAAGCTATGAAGATATGATAGTGACCCATTTTCATTTCATTTTAATAAGAAGATGAAATTGTATGAGATCTATATCGGGCTTTTCCTCTAATCATTAGAGTCATGAAACCAACTGGCACTGTCCCATATGTACTTGACTATCACATGAATTTCTCTGATGTCCTTAACCTCGTGAAGATGTAATGCTTCTTTCTTTTTCATGTCTTTTCTAAGAGTAGTATTATTCCCTTCAATAAGAAAAAGACAAGTGGGGGCTGGGCGTTGGTGCTGGAGGTAAGGTGCCTGCCTTGCCTGCGCTAACCTAGAAGGACCGCGGTTCGATCCCCCGGTTCCCCATATGGTCCCCCGTGCCTGCCAGGAGCGACTTCTGAGCGAATAGCCAAGAGTAACCCTCTGAGCGTCACCGGGTGTGGCCCAAAAAAACAAAAACAAAAAACAAAAACAAAAACAAAAAGACAAGTGAAGCTTAGCCTGCAACTTAGAAATAATTCTTGAATGTCTTCCTTTCATTGGCCCATTTATCTTTCAATAGCTTTATTCCTCCTAATTCCTGAGTTTCCATTTCCCTTGGTCCCATCCAATCTTCTGCTAATTTTTTGTTTGCTTGTTTGTTTTTTGTTTTGGAGGGAGGGCAATTTGTTGTTGTTGTTTTGGGGCCATACCCAGTGAAGCTTAGGGGTTATTCCTGACTATGCGCTCAGAAATTTCTCCTGACTTGGGGGATAGAACCCAGATCCATCTCAGGTCAGCCTCATGTAAGGCAAATGCCCTACCACTGTACTATCACTCTGGCCCCTCTTCTGCTAACCTTATCTTCTTAACACACTTGTATTTCTCAACTCATCTTTTTCTTTTATTTTTTTTTTACCTCCCATAATGATTATTTTAATTGATTGATCATTGCTTAACATAGCTCCAGGATTTCAAGAGTGTAGTTCTACAATTACAAATGTACTTATAATTCACTGTACCCACCACCAAAATTCCAGTGCCGCTTCACCACTAAAAATAGACCCACTCCCACTTCTCTTTTTCTCTATTTAGAATAATAAGTTTTCACCAATTTTAGTAGATAGGTAGTTATTTATATTTCATATATAGCACACATAGTACTACATGTTATATAAAATAGTACATATATATTATGTGGTAATTGTATTCACATTTTGCTTAGAATAGTCACCTCAAGCTCCATCTATTCCCTCCCCTTTCAAATACTGTAGTGGTTATCCATTAAGTATATATGGCAGTTTCTTCATCTAGTCATGTGTTATTGGGCTTTTAGGTCAATTTCATTTTTGGCATTGTAGTTGTGAACATAAGTTTGAAAATAACCCCTCAATTAGTGTTTTTGTGTCCTTCAGATAAATGTTTAGGGTAATCTGGATTATCATATGCTATTTTTTCTATTTTTTAAGGAATTGCCTTTCCACTTTCCACAGAGATTGTATCAGTTTTTATATCCACCAACTGTGCTCTGGACTCTTTCTCCTCACCATTGCCAACACTTGTTTTATTCTTTTTTAGAAAGGCTTTACTCTTTGGAATGAAGTGAAAATTTATTTATTTTAATTAGCCTTTTCATAATAATAAATGATGTTTTATTTTGTCTCTTGTGGATTTGGGACCTGGGATGTCAAGGAGCTCAGATCAAAGAGACAGGGACTGTCAGTTCAGCGTGCAGCTTCTTAATCAAGAAATGCATGCTTAGATATTATTAAAAAACAAAGAGAGTCTTATCTAAATTCTCAGTGAACACAGGCAGGCATGCTTTAGTTTCTGGGGATAGAGTCCAATGCGCAATCTCTCGGGGCTCGTGAGTTAGCTAGGAACCACGTGACTGGCCATCTGGCATCCTACTCCAGGCCATTTCCAGGAGCACATGGTTTGGAGGATTTGCCCTTCGATTAGATTGTTTTTACAATCCTGCATTTCCAGTGTAGGCCCAGAGATGTGTTGCTTTCATCATTATATTCCTATCTGTAGTTTTCATCATTGTGACTAAGTTGTGTTTTGGGGTGCTTTTATTTAGATCTTTTTAAGCTTGTAAACATTGGGTATCCAGGATGTGGATTCACTCTTCAACTCTGGGAACTTTACAGCAATCATGTACTTGACTTTTCTTCTTCATAAGGGATGTTCTTCCTGGAACTTTGTGACTCCAGTGATTTTATTTCCCGATGAATTTATCCCAGAGTTCTATTGTCATTTGTTCACCTAATTTGAGGATTTTTCCACCTTCTGTTTATTTATTTTAATGCTCCTTTCCAACCTTTTCTGCTGTACGAAGATAGTATGCATCTTATGTTCCAGCTCCCTGATCCTCAGCAGCTGTTAGTCTGCTGGTGAGGCCTTCCAATGAGTTTTTCATTTAGTCTGTCAACTTTTTCAGTAATGTTATTTCTTTTTTTTTTTTTTTTTTTTTTTTTTTTTTTTTTTTTTTTTTTTTTTTTTTTTTTTTTTTTTTTTTTTTTTTTTTTTTTTTTTTTTTTTTTTTTTTTTTTTTTGGTTTTTGGTTTTTGGGTCACACCCGGCAGTGCTCAAGGGTTACTCCTGGCTCCATGCTCAGAAATTGCTCCTGGCAGGCACGGGGGACCATATGGGGCACCAGGATTCGAACCGATGACCTTTTGCATGAAAGACAAACGCCTTACCTCCATGCTATCTCCTGGGCCCCAGTAATGTTATTTCTATTTGAAGTTTTCTCATTTATTCTCATATCCTGTTGAGTCTTATTGGTTGCCCATTCCATAGTTTCTTTGCATTTTTTGAATATCCTACACATTTCCTCTCTAAAGTGTTTATCTGAGAGGCTATATAGGTGGCTGATGTTAGTTGGGTTCTCAAAACTACCATTTTCATTCCTTAAGAATGGTGGGGTTCTGTGTTGCCTTCCCATTGTGACCTCTACAGTGTGAGAGTGTTTTCTTGTATTGTGTGTGTGTGTGTGTGTGTGTGTGTGTGTTATCCTTAACTACAAAAAAAAAATGTATGTCTCTGGAACTAATTTGGGAGCCATGCTCTTCTCTACCCACTAGCCTGAGTTCAAAATAGCCTTTTTGATTCCCAAAGCTACCCACTGTCACTTCAGTTGCTGATCTCTGGTTTTGCTTGTCTCAAATCCATACTTTTCTCTGGGTACATGAAACTTAATTCAAAATACAGCCTGGGCCTGAAGCTCTGCAGGAGTTACCGAGAAAAGAAGACCAAAGGAATACCCACAAGCATAGCAGCTCCTGGGCCTCCTTGCCACTGCTCATAATCTCATAGCCAGTCATCTCACAGCTGTGCCACCATTGCCCATATGGCCAAATCACAGGGTCTTGCTTATTGAACGTTGTCCCTGGTGCACTTCTTTGGTGCTAATCTCCATGTCTCGCAAGCTTGACAGCACAGATGGGCCCTCATTGCTTTCCATAGTGCTTAGACATGCCACGGGACCAAGTCCAGAAACCACTTTCTGCCAGACTCCTGTCTCCAGGAACACTGTTGCATAGCCACTTCCAACAATGCCACTGTTCTTTAAGGCTGCCATTGCCACTGTGTTTTTCCCTGGCAATCTCCCTAGGAGTTTGACATTCAGTCTGGTGACCAATTACTGTTTAGTCTCCAGGAGTCCAGCACCCCATCTTCAGGCACAGGGTTTCAGAGGTTTCACTATTGGGGACACGTAGGGACGAGCTGCTTTAGGTTGTCTCCAGGCTCCACCGCTCTGCTGCTGCTGCTGCTGTGTACACTATTCCTGCCACCAACTCTAAGATTTTCTGATCTCCGTTTTTCCTATTCTAATCATTTGTTTGTATTGTTTTTGATTCCAGTATTATTATTTTTTACTACTATTATTTTGAAAGATAGTTTGAAACTAGGAAGTGTGATCTCTTCATTGTTCTTCTTTACTCTCAGAATTGCTTTGGTTGTTCAGGATGTTTTAGTTTAGTTCTATATAAATTTCAGAATTGTTTATTCTTGACCTTGGGAAATTCTATTGGTATTTTAATAGGGGTTAAGTCAAATCTATAGATTGCTTTAGAAAACAGTTATTTATTTTAATAATGTTTATTCTTCCAATACATGAGCTCTGGATTTTATTTTCTTATGTCTTCTTTTATTTCTTTTAGTAACAGTTTTATTATGTAGGTGTTTTGTCTCCTTTATTAGATTCACTCTCAAGTATTTTATCTTCCTTTAATGCTTTATATATTTTTCTTTTTGTGTTGCCATGAATTAAACTCACTTCCTCTGTGTTGAAGACATCTGATGCTTGACTGTTGAGTCACACCATTAGTCTGTGATTGTAAATGGAATTATTTTCATTTTCCTTCCTCCTAACTCATTGTTTTCATATATAAATGCAAGCAATTTATGTATATAGATTCAGTCATCTGACGCTTTGCTGAACACATTAACTATTTCTAAAAGCTTTGGGTTGCATTTTAAGTATTATCTATGTTCTTATTTTGATTTTTTTCTGCCTAGTTGTTTTGAAGTTCTGCCTAGAACTTAAAACTATGATGGTTGGAAAGTAGGGATAAAAGTGAACAATCTTTATTCTTCTAGCATGCTTAAATAGAGTTGTGATAGGCTTGTCAGATATAAACTTTACCATGGGAATATAAATTTCATTATAAAGGATGCTGACTTGTTAAATTTTAAACTGATATGATATTTATCTTTCTTTTATGGTTTATTATACTGATTTATTTACAAATGTTGACTAGTGAGTCCTAATAAATGATTCTCTTGATTTGATTTGCCAACATTTTATGAAATATATGTGCAGTCTGTAGATTTCTATGGGTTATTTTTTTTCTGGTTTTAGGATCAAATGATAATGGCCTTAGGACATGTTATTTAGTGTCTTTCTTCTTTTTTTTCTTTTTATTTCTCTACCATATCCTTTATTGTTTAGTTTTGCTTTGTTTCTGTTTTGTGTTTGGACCACAACCAGTGGCACTCAAGAGTTACTTCTGGCTCTGAACTCAGAAATTACTTCTGCAGGCTCAGGTGCTGCAGGTGTCTTGCATCTCAGCATCTTTAGTGGGGAGCAAATCCTTAAAGAGAGGAAAAACGGGTAACAGGAGCAGCCAAATATGAAATATGAAATAATGAAACCACCCACAGAGTATATGGGGTCAACACATCTTCAGGCAGGAGTGCGACAAGTTTAATTTTTTAAGCAGGGGAATAGAAAGGGGTTGAAATCTGACCATAGCTATAGAGAAGAATAATTACAATCACAAAGCAAAGTTTAACAGTAAACATGATTAAGCCATGGGTGTGATCTAAAAGGATTCTGAGTTACAAAGGAGAAGGCAGATCTTTGCAAGCTTACTTCAAATGCAAAACCAGGGATTATTAGGAAGTAGAAAATATCTAGGAACATGGTCATCACTGAGCTGGGCTCTATTGTTTTAGAGGTCAAGTAAAGGAAGGAATCAAATCCCTTTAGATGTGGTTCCCTTTTTCTGAGAAGAGTCAGTAGCCCAGGATCTACATTTTGGCTACATCTTTGATTACCAGAAACTGCAGCTGCAAGGACGTATTTTAAAAAGATAAAAGTATTGTCTTTGCTTTTTAGTGCTCATTATCCAGAAAAGGAGTTCTCTTAGTAATTTTTGGTGCTGGAATTTTTGAGCCAAATTATTTGATAATTCATAATTTTGCTTGAGATTTTACAAAAGAGAGATAGCCAAATAATGACAGAAAATGTAATACCGAGCATGGATTTATCTCTTCGGGAATTCCTCAACTCTCCACACAAGGGAAAAAGGCGTCCACAGTGGGCCTTTTGAGGAACCCCGTGGGGGTTATTTCATTTCTCCCCACCCAGGAAACTCTGGGGATACATCTGGTGGGCTGAGCTACCCTAAAATTTCATGCATGCCATGGCACTCAGGAACCAGATAGGATGCCAGAGATCAAATCTGGATAGGCTGTATACAAGGAAAATGTCCTCCCTACTGTACTATCATTGGCCCCACTCAACCATATATTGTCCAAGCAATCATCTAACACCAGATCAATGGGCCATGTTAAATGATTTATAAGGTATAAGCATAACAAAAGGGACAAATGAGTTAATGACCTAATATCTATTGAAAATACATAATAAATTGGAATTTGCATGTTATAGCTTGCACAATAGCACATGATTATTAAATTTGAGTATCTACTTTAATGGTGACCTAATTTTATCTGTGAAATCATGAATGTGGAAAAGACTTATAGGAAATATAAGTAGAATATGTCAAGCCCTGATTATTCATATGTCTACTATCATCTAATTTTCATTTCTTAAACATTTATTCCAATAGCTTAAAACGGAATCTCAGCATATTGGTTTCTGAAAGTAAGAAAATAGGAAATAAAGGTATGTACTGCAAAAATGATTTTAAAAGATTACTATTTAAACCATGTATATCATTTCATACTATTAGAAAAATCTCAGAATAAAATTTTAATTGTAAATTTAAAATAAAATATACAAAAATATCCAATATATTTTCTAAATATTCTACTATAAAAAACTTGAATGATTATGGGAAAAGAGTATTTAATCTGCCTCCCAGAAAACAAATGCTCTTTTTTTCTTTATTTAGACACCTTGATTACAAACATAATTGTTGTTGGGTTTCAGTAATAACAAGAACACCCCCCACTTCACCTGTGCAACCTTCCAATCACCAGTGCCCCCATCTCTTCCCTCCCCCACCCCCTGCCTGTATTCAAGACAGGCTTTCTATATCCCTCACTCACTGACATTGTTATGATAGTTCTCAGTGTAGACTAATATTCTAAAAATATTAAATAATAGAATAAACCAGTGTTGCCACTATAATCAAAAGCATCATCTCCCTGATCCCGGGTGACAATCAAAGAAGAACACAGCAAAATTAGCTCTCAAGCTCAGGTAGGCTTGCCTCCACCCACAAGGACAGGGGCTAATTCCTGCCTGTCTTTGGGCTAAAGGGAACACTTTAAAAAGTGACACCTGTGACTGCTTCCTGATCCTCGGTGACAATCAAAGAAGAACACAGCAAGGGGGGAAGAGTGCGGCCTCTCCTCTTCACTCTGCGGCCACACACTTATAGAAAATGAACCCCAACGTGGGACAACAGCATGCATGCATAGAGAATAAAGATGGCAGCTCTGATGACTTGTCATCAGAGTAATTTTGTAAAACTGAAAACAGTACAATAGAATCATATAATTTTATATCATGTATGTTTAGTTACATACTGTGTAACGTTAATATTTTGTGTAATTTTGCCATTCATATTGCCATTTTTTCTGACAATATACCTCCAATATGCAAAGTAAATATAATTTAGAATTAACTTTGACATTTCTTAATGCCTAAAAATCAAAAAATAATCTTAAAATGTTTTTAATACCATCCTTAATTTTTTTATTTTGGTATCAAATACAAAGGTAGAACATCATTACCTAAATTTGATGAAAGTTTATATAGTCATAATGAAGGGATTATAACCTCTAAAATAAATTTTAACATCAATATGACAGCTGCTAAAACCAAGGAGTTGATCCTTAAGAAATTAATAAAAAGAACTAAAGATACTCTTGGAGCACCAAACAGCAACAAGGTAAAATGTATCTCTTTAACATGAAATTGGATACTTACAATATTCAAGTGATAATTTTAAACACTATTGGGATCTAAATTGAACATAAGCAGATAAGAAGTATGGCAAATGAGTTAATGTCCATTGTTTTTGTTACTATAATTGTATCACATATTTTTTCTTTCACCATCATTTAGAATTATGGCAAAACTATTATTATTTTTTTTGTTTTTTTTTTTTGTTTTTGGGCCACACCCGGTGACGCTCAGGGGTTACTCCTGGCTATTTGCTCAGAAGTCGCTCCTGGCAGGCACGGGGGACCATATGGGGAACCAGGGAATCGAACCGCGGTCCGTCCTAGTTTAGCGCAGGCAAGGCAGGCACCTTACCTGCAGCGCCACCGCCCGGCCCCAAAACTATTATTTTTTAACTTGCATATCAATATTCCCCAAGGTAATGAATGCATCAACTATTATAATTTAGACAAGGTATATGTTCTTAAAATGGTGTTGAGCACTTTTTATTTTGATTCTTTGCTTGTACATTATGAAGTGTCTGTTAAGTCAACAAACATATCATAATTAAGATTTATCATTAGTGACTATAGGTTAATATAAAATTAACTTATGATCAAGTAATATATCAAATTTAAAACAAGAAAATTACATTTAAGAATCTGAAATTCTAATTTCTGTGGCTATAATTTTACAATTTTACTTCTTATATCTATGATTTTACTTAATTGACCAATTTAACTTTCAGAATTTGGTAAATTTTAGGGATTTCTTAAGGGTAGTGAATAACCTAATCTTACAAATAAAATATGTAAGCATGAAAAATTTCTATCAAGTTAATTTTTCTAAAGTTCCAAATACTAAAAAAATTAACTGAGTACTTATCTTTAAAAAATATATTGGGTTTATAAGTAACTAAAAATATAAAAATTTTATACTTCACTTCTACTCATTTTACAAGAATAAATACTATATGAAAGGAGAGACCCATGCACACAGAGATTATAAACAGGAAACTGATTAATATTTTCAAAGCTTAAAGATATTTAAAAATCAGGGGCCAGAGAGATAGCATAGAGGTAAGGCATTTACGCCTTGCATGCAGAAGGATGGTGGTTCAAATCCTGGCATCCCATATGGTCCCCGAGTCTGCCAGGAGTGATTTCTGAGCATAGAGCATAGGCCATATGGTCCCCTGAGCACTGCCAGGTGTGACCCAAAAACCAAAAACCAAAAAAAAAATTAAAAATCATAAATGCGTCCACATTTTCAGATGTTTTTTATTGAAGGCAATAATATACAGTAGAATTTTTAAAGCTTAATTCCAAATAATGAACTTCATCATACACCAAGGTGGAAAAAAAAGATAAATATCTAAATAAATAAAGCAATGCTTTGCCAGTAATATGCACTCCATATATAAAAGTTATCTAATAGCTATATATCTTTCTTATAGCCAAAATTAGTTATTCTATCTAGAAACACATACATTTGTGTTTTTAGATATAAGGTAGCTCTAAACAGAGTGAGAAGTAGAGCTTCTGTTATTTTGGAAGCATGTTTTCTAAAATTGTATCGAAGCAGGTAGGTAGATAGAGGACCCCTATCATTGAGTGTCAGAAAATAATAAACTAATATAGAATCTAAAGAAAAGAAGTTACTCTGTTATCAGCTCAAAAACAGTTCAAAGTGTGAAGGCTGAATTCCCTTGGAGATTGGATTCCCTTAGGAGATTGCAGGAACTAAGACCTAATAAATTGGTGTGTTGTTTTTTTAAAAAATCATTTATTTGGTCACATCCAGCAGTGCTCAGTGCTTGCTTCTGGCTCTGCACTCAGGGATCACTCTAAGGGAATCATAGTACCAGACTTGGTTACATGAAAGTAAGCTTCCTACCCACAGTACTATTGCTCCAGCCTGATGTAGTACTTCTTAATACAAAAAAAAAAAAAAATGATAACATTCCATATACTTTTTGTGTATGCCATCGTGTAATATTACCATTTAATAACATAAAATTAGCACTAATTTGTTTTAATTTTTGTTTTTCTTCAGCTTGTTATATTCATTGATGATCTGACTATGCCAGAGTCAGATATATATGGAGCACAACCACCCCTAGAATTAATCAGACAATTATTAGACTTGGAGGGAGTTTACGATACTGAAAATCTTATGTGGAAGGTAAAGTATATGTTAAGCTTTTATTCACATTAAATATTGTTATTTAGCAATAAATATGTAACTAACAATTTTGGACTTAGTAAGTAAGTTATTTACAATATCTACTCAACTCTGCTCATACTTTTGGTTAATGCAAGGGGAAAGAAAATGGAAGAATGGAGTCATGGTAGAGAGTAATATCAAGTAATATCTTGCCTACCTTGCAAAATGTTGTCAGTGGGTGTGCACCTGGCAGAGAGATCAGGACTGAAAATCCATGTGAGTTCTTACATGATTGCCTGCTACAAATAACACACTAATACACCCATAAAACTGCACCTGAAGCCCATTTGATTTTTGAGCAATGGAAGTTGACCTCTACCATGCAGACATTTGACAGGACGGTGGGTAATGTTTCTCTGATTGGAGGAAAATTAGGCTCTTCACTTGAAAGGGAAAGGTCAATCCAATCTCCTGTGTTCATTTGTTTAGGTTCATTGTCTATTCTGACAGGGTGTAATTTCAAGACAAAAAAGATCAATGAAGTAGAAAAGTTTTCTTCACGACTTGTAATCATAAAAGGTGTATGTGGACTCAGGTCCTCGAAGGAAGCATATTTTCTAAGAGGTTGCAAAGAAAGAGTTTTTACAATGAAAAAGAATAGGGAAGCAAGATGAGTTTCAGATCAGGAAAGATAAAATTACTTCTTGGTTGGTCCCCTAAGGTACACTCCATCTTAACTGCAAATCTAAACAAAAGAAGGGTCAGACTTCGGGGGAAGTTAGTAAAGTGAGGACAAATGGTTCTTTAGTCTTTAGGGAAAGGACAGTTGTTCTTGTCTTATATTGATCCATGCCCTAGCTTTGGTTTTGGGAAAGAAATGAAAGAATCCTGGAACCGGAGCAATGGCACAAACAGTAAGGTGTCTGCCTACCTTGCCCATGCTAGCCTAGGACGGAGCGCAGTTCGATACCTGGCGTCCCAGGTGTGGCCCAAAGAGCAAAAAAAATAAAGAAAAATAGTACAGACTTGAGATTCAGAGTTGCGGCATACTAAAAATGAGTAGTATTGCTTCTAAGACAGTTTTCTACATTAGTTCACATTTCAGAGTCAAATTGTGGGCATTCTCCAGCGTAGCAACATTTCTACAGCATATTTTAGTATCGAACTGGAAAACAGAGTATTCTTATTTCAAGAAAGAAGGAGGGTTTCAGAGGGATGATTTGGAGGATGGCTGATGCAAAGTGGAGAGGAGAAAGGAGGTTGCTTCAAGAAGAGAGTTTACCGTTTCTGTCTCCATCCACCCCTGGTACCAGAGAAACCTAGATTGATGAAAGTCTGCAAAGGGCTCTGTACAGTACAGACTTTGCATCTCATTAGCACCACAAGGTGGTCATCAAACTGCACCTTTGTCCCACTTCATCTCTCCAAGTGATCCCTATCATCCAGTTTCTCAGGGAGCCACAGAAATCAGGTTATGGTAGAGAACTGCTGTTTGAAAATTAAAAAAAAAAAAAAAAGCAATTATGAATCTACCTTACAGAAAAGAACTTCAGAAGGAGACGAATAGTGAAGTAAAACAGTTTTATTTCGAGATTATGAAGAAGGAAGGAAAGAGTAGTGTGTTCAAAAGAAAACGCAGCATTCTCCAGGGGGAAGAGCCTAGAAAAGCAATTCAAGTGAAGGTGCAGACTATTCTCTTTTTTTTTTTTTTTTTTTTTTTTTTTTTTTTTTTTTTTTTTTTTTTTTTTTTTGGTTTTTGGGTCACACCCGGCAGTGCTCAGGGGTTACTCCTGGCTCCATGCTCAGAAATTGCTCCTGGCAGGCACGGGGGATCATATGGGGCACCGGGATTCGAACCGATGACCTTTTGCAGGAAAGGCAAACGCCTTACCTCCATGCTATCTCCCGGGCCCAAGACTATTCTCATAAAATGGAACAGCATCCCACTTGCCTTTGCAAAGTTGATTTTGCAGATGTTTTTCATTGCCAGGATGTAGTCAATAAACTGTGGAAATCATGATTTATTTTTATGTTCTGATTACAAGCTTTTGTGCTCTCAAAAGAGGAATGAGGGTCAAGCCTTCTCTGGAACTGAGCTGGATCACTTCCTGTTGCCACAAAGTTGATCTGACCTTAGTGGATTTTGCTAGGGTTTGGTTTAGTGATCTATTTTTTTCTTCTTTTAATCACATCTTGGTTTTATTATTTCCTGAGCACTCATTGCCAGAGTCTTCATATCTAGTCACCTACTTCAATAATTTCCAACAGACAAGATGACATCCAGATGCAAACCATATTTGTTCACTTCCTGGGATCCTTATAGCAATTGTAAACTGTGTGGGTGAGTTTTTACTATAGAAACATATAATCATGCATACATAATGAAGCTGGAAGTCATCCATGGTCACTTTGTCTTTCATTTAAGACCAGCTGGTCTTAGATTCCACCAAGTTTCAGGTCTTATTCTTCTTATCTTTTGAAGGTTGTATAATACATTAACTCCTCTGGCAAACATTAAGATTTCCAGTATTGCATATTGCTATGTAAAAGGAAATGATTAAAGATGTGAACTGAGCAAAGATGGGAAGGGATATGAACACTCTTTTTCTCTATTGGCTTAAGGAAATGACAGGATGTTATGACATTTTTAAATGTCTTCTCAGAAAATATTTTCCCATGAGAAGAAAGGTTAGCTGCTTCTTCTCTCCTCTGTGTCAACTATTTGCCACATTTATATTAGCCATTCCCCATGGCAGAAAGAAAAATTTAGATGTCTAGGTGCAGCATAAGAGGGAGAAGTCAAGACTATGTATATGAAAAATGTCCTGAAGTGAAAAAAAAAAGAAAAAGAAAATAAAAAAGCATACAATAAGGTTTTTTTTTTTTACCTCTTTGGTAGGCTCTACACTTAAAATTACTCCTGGTGGTGCTTGGGGACCATATGAGATGTCAGGGATCAAACCTGAGTTGAGCACATGCAAAACAAATGCCCTATCCATTGTACTCTCTCCAGCCACAGTCTAGTCTTTTTAGAAAACAATATAGACATTCTTTAAAGCATAAGGTTATTAAGCTATCATACAATCCGGAAATTCTGCTCCTTGGAATATAGCCCAAGAGCTCAAAAATATAATGCAGAAAAGACATCTGAACTTCTGCATTCATTGCAGCACTATTTACAATAGCCATTTCTGGAAATAAGCCAAGTGTTTCAGAGCAGATCACTGGATTAAAAAATACTCTGATACACAATAAACATAATGGAATACTACTAAGAAAAATTGAAGCCATACAATTTGTCGCTATGTAGATATTTCTGGAAAATATGGTGAGTGAAGTTTGTCAGAGGGAGGACAGATAGAATCATGTCTTACATGGCGGGTAGAGAGAATCATCTCTTTCATCTATGAAGTATAAAGAAACATAGTAGGGATAAGAAAGCCCAAAGACACCAGTCAGAGAAGGGTACAATATGATATCGGTGAAAAGAAGCAGTCACTCGGGAACACAAAATACTGAAAGAAATGATAACATGCCTACTAAAGTGGTAGGCTGGGGTAGGACAAAGTAGAAGTAGAAGGGATTATTGTTGGAATATTATGTGCATGGAACTCAATCAGGCCTAACTTAGTAACTTTCTAACTCATGGTGATACAATAAAAATTTAAAAAGTACTTATTTAAAAGACAACTTTTTTGGGGGGGTGGGTCACAACTGATAGCGCTCGGGGGTTCCTCCTGGCTCTGTGCTCAGAAATTGCTCCTGGCAGGCTCAGATGACCATATGGGATGCCGGGATTTGAACCACCGTCCTTCTGCACCTAAGGCAAATGCCTTAACACTGTGCTATCTCTCAGGCCCCTAAAAGACAACTTTTTATATATTTTTGTTTCCTTTTTTTTTTTTTTACTTCAGGACATTTCTTCATGTACTTACATATTTCTGACTTCTCCCTCTTGTGCTGCACTTAGGCATCTAAGTACCTAAGCACCCAAAAACTGAAAAAAAAAATTTTTTTTGTTTTTGGGTCACACCCGGCAGTGCTCAGGTGTTACTCCTGGCTCCATGCTCAGAAATTGCTCCTGGCAGGCACGGGGGACCATATGGGGCACCGGGATTCGAACCCCGATGACCTTTTGCATGAAAGGCAAATGCCTTACCTCCATGCTATCTCCCGGGTCCCTGAAAAATGTTTTTTAAAAGACTGGACAAGTCAACATTCTACCAACAGTGAATAAGAGTTCCTCCCTCATCTCCCCACATATTCTAGTCAACACTGACTGCCATTTATTTTAATTTGTGCTGGTCTCTCTGGTGTAAAGTGGTATCTCATTTTGATTTGCATTTCCCTGATGATCAGTGACACAAGTCTTATAATGATACCCTTTTCGACGAAATAGATCAAGCACTCTTGGACTTTATATGGTACAGTAAATTTCCTTGTATAGCCAAAGAAATCCTTGTGAAAAAGAATATAGGTGGTATCAATTTCCCAAACTTCAAACTCTACTACAAGGTGGTAATAATTAAGGTAGCAGGATACTGAAAAAAAAAAAAGACAGACTCTCAGATCAATGAAATAGAGTATATAAGAAATTTTATATTCAGCATATATATTAAGAAATCCTGGGGGCTGTAGACATAGCATGGAGGTAAGGCGTTTGCCTTTCATGCAGAAGGTTGGTGGTTTGAATCCCGGCATCCCATTTGGTCCCCTGAGCCTGCCAGGAGTGATTTCTGAGCATTGAGCCAGGAGTAACCTCTGAGTACAGGTGTGACCCAAAAACCAAACAAACAAACAATGCCAGGTTCCAAAGCCTGGTTGTTAAAAGAGCCTATTCATAAAAGATACTGGAATTGTCCATTGTTTGGGGATATTCATGGTTAAAAGTTTCCTCCCATGATAGAAGAAAGTCTTTCAAGTAAAGTTAATTTTCTTATATAATTTTAAAAAGACTAGTTTATAAGGACAGTAAGTAAGTTTTCTAAAAGTAGCATATCTTGAGATTACACTTTAGAATGGTTTACTTCTGAAGAGGTTTTTAAGTAGTGCCATTTTTGTCTAGTCAATAATATTCTTTTTTTCCTTTGGTCCCACCCCATCAATAATATTCTTAATTTGTTTGTCTAAACAAATTAAAAAGACATTTATGGTCAAGAAATAGGTATATATTTAATTTTCTATGAATATGTTATGTTATTTTTTCTTTATATTCTTCCTAGACTATTCAAGATTTCTGTTTAGTTACATCATGTGAGTGCCCATTTGGTAGGAGAAATATTAACCAACGCCTCCTCAAACACTTTTCTGTTTTCGTGTTGCCTCATCCTTCACAAAGTGCCTTACTTTCTATTTTCCAGGTAACAACAACAATTTTCCAGCTAACAAGTCTTTCAACAACACATTGAAAGATTAGTTCCATAGCATAAAGAAAAACGAAATTATTTTAAACCAATTATTTTAAATTTAAACAATTTAAATAATAATTTAAACAATTATTTTAAATTGAAAGAAAACTCTTTCAGGAGTATAGTTTACTTCCCCAATTCCTTATGTCTCATTATGTTAATTGTTTTTAACAGCAAAAGCAAATTTTAATTTAATGTGTGTGAAGACTATATGTAGCACCTGTATGCTGCATTATGTAATTCAAGACTATATTCTCAAGAGATTCTGATTAAATATATCTATAGAATTCAAGAAATGCATTACTAGCAAGCATGTCCTACTAAAGCTAGAATTTACTTGATCTTTTTATTTTCTTGTTTTTCATTTATTCTTTTTGGGGGTCTCCCAAGTTGTACTCAAGGGCCTGGTGTCCCTTTGCCAAGACTCAGCCAACCAGACTGCTGGTTCATTGCAAAGGCCTACAGATAATAGGCTGTTCAGCCCTTGCAGGTGCCATTCCAGCTATGCTGGGTTGCTCCTTCAGACTGAGCCTGGGGACATATGTATTGCTGGGCATCAAAACCAGAGTCAGTCACATGCAGGGCAAGAGTCTTAATCCCTGTACTATCTCATAAACCCTCTTTTCTTCTAGAGGAAAAAATACTGAAAATAAGAAAAATTTGAGCTGTCTTATTAGATGAATGTTTCCATTTGAAATCTAATTTACATTAGATAAATCTTATGCAGAATTATTCAAAGTGAATCATGTGTTTCCCTTTTTAAAACATCAAGTTTTAAAATTAATTATGAATGTCGATGTAATTTGGCAGTAGAATAAATTTCACTTGTATGAGGCCCTGTATTTAATCCTGTCACTGAAAGAATAAAGTAAAAAAATATACAGGTTTGTATGTACACATACAATTTATTTTTTTAAAAAGCACCCAAAATATAAGGGGAAATACAGAACAAGCAATCTGCTTTTGACCACTCACCAGTGTTGGCCCAATTGGAATTTCCCCGGTTCACAAAATTCTGTGTGCTTGTAGAAATTTGCTGTTTAAAATAATTATAATTTCTAACACTTTAAATTAAATTCCTCCTCCATTATCATACACACATCTTCTTAGTAAGGGTTAGCTATTATAATCTGCTTAAAATGTCTGGACACTAAACTATACAGTTTTTTTTAAAGGTTCATTTGGGAATATATTTCTCCATCAATAACTTTGTAGATGCAGTTCAGAAAGACAAAGATAAAATAATTTCTTGTTCCCTTGCCATGTATTATCAAATATGCGAGAATATGCTACCAACTCCAACAAGATGTCACTATATATTTAATCTCCGAGATGTATTTAAGGTACATTCTTAAATCCATTCTCTATTTTAAGTTGAAATTTTAAGTTTAGAAAATGTAATTTTACTAAATTCTCTGTTTCTCTGAGTGTGTATCTCTCTCTTTCTCTCTCTCTCTCTCTCTCTCTCTCTCACACACACACACACACACACACACACACACACACACACACACACACACACCATTCCATTTCTGTATAAACTGACATCGCCAAAATTAAATTATGAGGAAAAGAATATCAGGTTAATTTGTCTACTTATTAGCTGTTAATTCCACAAACCACTTGAAAAGAGTATTTAAAATAATCCTATAAATAGAATTTAATGAGGCTACTCATTAATATTCAAATATTAAGTAATATTTTCATCAAGGAGAAAAGTGACAAATTATAACAGATTTTGATTTTGCTTTATTTCTATAAGTTTAATTGTGATCAAGCATGTATACATTTCATAAACCTGCTTACACAAATCTTATTTTTATACCAGGGGATGTTGCCAACAGTGCTGATTTCATCACAAACTTTGGTCAAATAATTTCCTAAACAAAATTGTTTAAACACACAATATTTGACTTATTATCACTTCTTGCTGGTGAATTTTACCACAATAATGTTTGGGATGGGTATATAAATTTTAAAGTCAAACAAAAAGTAGTAGAACATATGAATGTTAAGAAGCCACTCTAGGGGCCTGGGAGATAGCATGGAGGTAAGGCGTTTGCCTTTCATGCAAAAGGTCATCGGTTTGAATCCCGGTACCCCATATGGTCCCCCGTGCCTGCCAGGAGCAATTTCTGAGCATGCAGTCAGGAGTAACCCCTGAGCACTGCCGGGTGTGACCCCCCAAAAAAAAATTTGAAAAAAAAAAAAAAGAAGCCACTCTAGAGAATGGCAATAATTAAAAGGATTTAGCATTTATATTGTTTTTCTGGAGGCCCAGTTTCAATCCCTGGTACTACAAGAGCTTCCAAATACTGCAGGGAGGGAACCCTACCTCTAGCTCAGAGCCATAAACAAGATTCAGATCTCTGGTCTCAGCATGTGCCACCTAGAAATGATTTGGAGACCCTTTCAGGGGTTTGTACCACTTTTCCAAACTTAGAATTGGCCCATCTCCTCAGAATCTTATTCTTGTAGAAACTGACACTTCTTACCTTGACTAATTGCTTCTATTTCCATAGAAACATACATTACAAAATATTAAGCTTTTGCTTTGTATATTTTCCTGTTATGTTCTCCATCCCAAAATTAAATTGTTAATTTTAAGTCATTAATAGCTTCTTGTAGGATTGCTGCAAGCTGAAAACACTATTATTAACTCCATTGAGATGGCTGCTCTATTCTTTGTTCATGAAGCTACCCGAGTGTTTCATGATCGACTAGTTGAACATTGGGAAAAGACTCTTTTCTATCAGTTTCTTTCAAAGGAACTTGAAAATTATTTTCAGGTAAACATTTTCAAATGATTTTAAATGGTGCCTTGTCAAAACCATAATTATAATATTTTATAGTATTACTAAGAAAAGTTACTTACAATTCTATTTTGAGGGTTTTTTGGGGTCACACCCGGCAGTACTCAGGGGTTACTCCTGGCTCTATGCTCAGAAATTGCTCCTGGCAGGCTCATGGGACCATATGGGATGCAGGGATTCAAACCACTGACTTTCTGCATGCAAAGCAAATGCATTACCTCCATGCTATCTCTCCAGCCCCTACAATTCTATTTTTTCTTAAAAACTAAGTTATGATAGATTATGGACACTTTGCTATTGGTGGAGGTGTAGTGATGTTGATTAACAAAACATAAAAGTTATCAAACTATAACCATGTTATATAAAATGAAATTATTTTAAATTTAAGATAAATATAAATTGGATCTTATGGAAATGATTGTTTGATAACTTTGCCCATGTGTTCGGCCTGTAAGAAATCTAAAAATTACTGTTTTTTTTTTTAATTGCTGTTTTCTCCAGAACTAGCTGGAGTATATACTCCCTAGAAATTCCAAGTTCTTAATCTTTATTTAGCTCTCTGAATTTATTTCTGTGGTGCCTCTGAGTCCTGTGAACTTATTCACATTAAAAGGGAACAGTAATTAGTTACTCCATTGCTAAGCCTTTCCACTAACTTCCTAATTCCTTTCCAAAGGTTTTTTTTTTTTTTTTTCTGAGATTATTTGGGGAGTGTGCCTATTGGGAGTTAGGCCACTCTTGGCACAAGAGTGCACAAGGCTTACTACTTTGGGCTCTGTACATAGGTATCACTCCTTTTGGTGCTTGGGGGACTATATGTGGTGCCAGAGGTCAAACCCAGGTCAGCTGTTTGTAGTTTATTCATCATAGAATCTCTCTGATTCAGATTCTTCTTTACTTTTCTCTTTTCTCTATTGAGCTACTTCTTATTCTATTCATTGTAGTCCAGAAAATACAATAAGTTCAAAGCCTCAACTAAATTACTGACAACTATGGTGACAATGTTAATGAGTGAGAGAAGTAGAATGCCTGTCTCATATACAGGGGAGGGGGGAGGAGGGAGATTGGGGACATGAGTGATGGAATGTTGTACTGGTGAAGGGAGGTGTTCCTTTTATGACTGGAACCCAACTACAATCATGTTTGCAATCAAGGTGCTTGAATAAAGAAATTTATTTATTAAAGAAATAAAGATTGGTGAGTGCAGTTAGAGAAATAACTACACTAACGACTATCTTGACAGTCATAGTGAGCAAGAGAAATAAAATGCCTGTGCTGAAGATAGACGAGATGGGGGAGGAGGGAAATGTGGCATATTGGTGGCAGGAAAATTGCACTGATGAAGGGGGTTGTAATGTGTAATATTTTGTAATGTATCTAATATAATAATCTAATAAAGTATGTTATATCTAATATAAATCTATAGCATTTATTCTAATAATAAGTAGAATTGTACAATTAACAGATATGGTGAAATTATTATATTATATAGATTCAGTGGACTAAAGAAAAACTAATGAATGACTCTACTATATTTGTGGATTTCTTGGATATAAATAAGTCTCATAGAAAGAAAGTATATCAGAATACCAATGACTATAGCAAACTTGCCCAGGTACTCAGTGAATACCAATGGAAGTTGTCTTCATTGTCTTTTCAGGTAGGAACATATAATATAAAATCTTAAGAGTAATATATTTATAGATACATTATATTACATTACATTATATTTATTATATTGTATATACATATACATATTATAGTTTCCAATATTATGCTCATATTTGTGATTTATATCAGGGATCAAAATCATGGTCTGATACTGTAAAATAGATGCTTTTAGTCATTTAGTCATCTCTCAGACCAAGGATTATTTTCTTTATATTTCTAGTTTGCTTATAGAAACACAATAGATTTTTATAGACTGACTTTGCAGTCTGTTACTTTACTATACTGATTTATTATTTCTAATGTGTTTTTAAAGGAGTCCTTTGGCTTTTTCTTTATGTATTAATGTCATCTGCATATAAATATAGTTTTGTTTTTCCCAAATTTGTATTTTTCTTTTTATTACTCTGACTAGAGAGATAGCACAGTGGTAGGGTGCTATGTGGCCAACCTGGGAGGGACCTGGTTTGATTCCTGACATCCCATAAGGTCCTACAACCTGCCAGGGGCAGATCCATGAGTAACCCCTGGGCACCGCTAGGTGTGACCCGAAAACCAATAAATCAATTAATAAAGTTTAAAAAAAAAGAATTTCCAGTACTATATTTACTAATGGTGAGAAGAGCAGATGTCTTTTACTTGATCATAAAGAAAAATAATTGTAGTATTTTTCACCGTTGAGAATGTTATTAATTGTAGTTTCACAAATACAGCCTTTAATACTGTCTTATATGCTTTTTTCTACTCCCATTTTATTGAGGCTTTTCCCCCATAAATTGATGTTTAATTTTTTTTCTTTGGTTTTTGGGTCACACCTGGCCATGCTCAGGGGTTACTCCTGGCTGTCTGCTCAGAAATAACTCCTGGCAGGAACGGGGGACCACATGGGACACCGGTATTTGAACCAACCACCTTTAGTTCTGGATCAGCTGCTTGCAAGGCAAACACTGCTGTGCTATCTCTCTGGGCTGATGTTTAATTTGATCAAATGTGTTCTCTGCTCTTACCTCTGTGATGATAAGACATTTATATTATGATTAAAATATTTTGAATTGTTTCTATTGATGCATAACATTAATTGATCTGCATATATTGAGCCACCATTGCATCCTTAGAATAAATCTCATTTGGTCATGATATATCACCATATTTGATTCAGTTTGCTAAGAATTTGTGGAGAGATTTTTGATCTATATTCATCGGGATGTTGATGCGTTGATTTTTTTTTGTGATGTACATTTTTCTGTTCCAGAAAAAATATTTTTGATTCATAAAGTACATTTGGAAGAAATTTTTCTTTAGTTTTTGGAAGAGGTTGAGAAAGATAAGTGTTAAGTTATTAAAAGTTCAGTATAGCTCATTAGTGGTCCCTGACAATTTTTTTTTGCGGGGTGAAGTATATATAATGGGTTTGTTCAGTTTTTTATTTCGTCTTCTTTTAGTCTTTGAAAGTCTTATGATTCTAAGCTATAAACCATTCCATATAAATTATATGATTTACTGGGATAAAGGTATCATATTAATATGAATATATAGTATTTTACTATATTCATAATGCGATATCTTACTATATAAATACTATCTCTTGTAACTTCATAGTAATATGAATATATACTATGTTACTATATTTATATAATAACCTCTTACTATATCAATACCATCTCTTATAAATTCTCTTACATTTCTTTTTTTTTGTGGTTTTTTTTGGGGTGTCACACCCAGCAGTGTTCAGGGGTTACTCCTGGCTCCATGCTCAGAAATTGCTCCTGGCAGGCACGGGGGACCATATGGGGCACCAGGATTCGAACCGATGACCTTTTGCATGAAAGGCAAACGCCTTACCTCCATGTTATCTCCCGGGCCCCTCTCTTACATTTCTGATTCTGATTATTAGAATTTCTCTTTTCTCAATGAGTCTAGTTGAAAGCTTATCAATTTTTTTATTTTAATATTTTTATCTATGCACCATGATTACATACATGTTTGTAGTTGGATTTTAGTTATAAGAAAAAACACACCCCTTCACCAGTGCAACATCTCCACAAACAATGCCCTTCATCTCCCTCCTCCGCTACCTTGGCTTATATTCAAGTAGGCATTCTATTTCTTTCAATCACTACCATTATCAAGATAGTTGTCAGTGTAGTTATTTCTCTAACTGAACTCACTACTCTTTGTGTTACAGTTTATACTGTGGGCTGGTCCTTCCTGTCCTCATCTCTATAATCTCTGTGTATTACAATAATGTCTTTTATTTTTCTTAAAACCCATAGATGAGTGAGAATATCCTGTGTCTATCTCTCTCCCTCTGACTTATTTCACTCAGCCTAATAGATTCCATTTCCACCCATGTATAGGAAAATTTCATGACTTCATTTTTCCTGACAGATACATTTCATTGTGTATGTATACCAGTTTTTTTAGCCACTCATCTGTTGTTGGGCATCTTGTAAATAGCACTGCATTGAACATAGGTGTCCAGCAGGCATTTTTGTTTTTCTAGACCATATCTCTAGGATTGGTATTACTGGATCATATGAGAGTACAATGTTGGATTTTTTGAGGAATCTCCATATTGTTTTCCAGAAAGGCTTGATTAGATGGCATTCTCACCAGTAATGAATGAAAGTTCCTTTCTCCCCACATCCCTGCCAGTACTAATTTTCTTGTTCTTTGTGATGTGTGCCAGCCTCTGTGGTGTGAGATGGTACCTCATTGTTGTTTTGATTTGCATCTCCCTGATGATTAGTGATGGGGAGCATTTTTATATGTCTTTTGGCCATTTGTATGTCTTCTTTTAGGAAGTGTTCATTTCTTCTCCCCATTTTTTGATGGTGTTGGATGGCTTTTTCTTGTTAAGTTCTGTTACTACCTTGTATATCTTAGATACTTGCCCCTTATCTGATGGGTATTGGGTAATAGATTCTCCCATTCAGTGGGTATCTTAGTCACTATTTCCTTTGAGGTGTAGAAGCTTCTCAGCTTATTATAGTCCCATCTGTTTATCTCTGCTCCTACTTGTTTGGAGAGTGATATTTCCTCCTTGAAGATGCCTTATAGTCTCAATGTCATGTAATGTTTTACCTACTTGTTCTATATACTTTATGGTTCTGGGTCTGTGATCAAGGTCTTTAATCCATTTGAATTTTTTTTGGGGGGGGGTCACACCCGGCAGTGCTCAGGGGTTACTCCTGGCTCCATGCTCAGAAATTGTTCCTGGCGGGCACGGGGGACCATATGGGGCACCGGGATTCGAACCGATGACCTTTTTGCATGAAAGGCAAATGTCTTTACCTCCATGCTATCTCCCGGGCCCAATCCATTTGAATTTGACCTTTGTGCATGGTGTTAGATGGAGGCTCGAGTTTGCTCTTTGCATGTGGTTAACCAGTTGTCTAGCATCACTTGACATTTTGCATTTCTTGCCCCTTTATTAAAGATTAATTGATCGTATGTCTGTGGAACATTCTCTGAATACTCATCTACTACAATGACTTGAGGGTCTGGCTTTATTCCAATACCATGCTTTTTTAATGACTATTGTTTTGTAGTACGATTTAAAGTTGGGGAAAGTTATGCCTCACATCTTCTTTTTCCTAAGGATTGCGTTAACTATTTGCAGGTGTTTATTGTTCCAAATAAATTTTAGGGTGTTTGATTCACTTCTTTGAAGAATGCCATGGGTATCCTAGAGAAATTGCATTAAATCTGTCCAATGCTTTGGGAAGTATTGACATTTTAATGATGTTAATCCTCCAATTCATGAGCAGGTATGTGTCTCCATCTCTTTGTGTCCTCTTATTTTTTTGAAGCAGTGTTTTGTAGTTTTCTTCAGATAGGTCCTTCACCTCTTTAGTTAGGTTGATTCCAAGGTATTTGAATTTCTGTGAAACTAATGTGAATGGGATTTTTTTAATGTCCATTTCTTCTCTATCACTATTTGTATATAAGAAGACCATTGATTTTTGCATATTAATTTTGTATCCTGCTATATTTCTTTTTTTTTCTTTTTTGGTTTTTCAGGCCACACCCATTTGATGCTCAGAGGCTACTCCTGGCTAAATGCCCCTGGCTTGGGGTGACCATATGGAACACCAGTTGATCGAACCTCGGTCCTTCCTTGGTTAGTGCTTGCAAGGCAGACACCTTACCTATAGCACCACCTCACCGGCCCCACCTGCTATATTTTTAAATGAATCTATTGTTTCTAGAAACTTTTGGTGGAGTCTTTAGGGATTTCTAAATATATTATTATATCATCTGCAAACAGTAAGATCTTGACTTCTTCCTTTCTTATATGGATGCCCTTATTGTCTTTTTCTTGCCTAATTACTATGGCAAGAACTTCCATAACTATGTTGAATAGGAGTCATGCGGGGGCAGCCTTGTCTTGTACAAGATTTTAAAGGACAGGCTTTCAGTTTATCCCCATTGAGAATAATATTTGTATTTGGCTATGGTAGATGGCTTTGACAATACTGAGAAAAGTTCCTTTCATTCCCATCGTTTTAAGAATTATTATCATGAATGGGTGTTAAACCATATTAAATGCTTTCTCTGCATCTATTGATATGCTCATATGGTTTTTATGTTTCCTTTTTGATATGATATATTATGTCAATTGATTTACATATATTAAACCATCCTTGCATTCCTGGAATGAAACCTTTTTGATTATGGTTTATGACCTTCTACATGAGATATTGGATCCTATTTGCCAGGATTTTGTTGAGGATCTTTACATTTGTGTTCATCAGGGATATTGGTCTGTAGTTTTCTTTTTTGGCAGCATTTCTGTCTGGTTTTGGTATCAGGGTGATGGAATCAGGCTGATGGATAAAATCTATTGAGGAGTATTTCTGTTTCTTCAGTTTCATGAAGAGCCTGAAAAGGATTGATAGTAGTTCCTCTTGAAAGGTTTGTAAGAATTCGTTAGTGAATCCATCTGGACCTGGGCTTTTGTTTGGGGGAAGACTTTTAATTATCATATTAATTTCCTCACTAGTGATAGGTCTGAGTAGTGATGATAGGCTAGATAATTCTTCAACAGTGGAATATTTTGAGTCCAAGAATTGATCCATTTCTTGCAGGTTCTCATGTTTTGTGGCATAGAGTTTCTCAAAGTAGTTTCTGATTACCCTTTGAATTTCTATCGTATCTGTAGCGATCCCTCCTTTTCATTTCTAATTCAGTTTAGTAAGTTTTGCTTTCTCCCTTTCTTGTGAGTTTTGCTAGTGGTTAATCAACCTTGTTTATTTTTTAAAAGCTTATCAATTTTATACTTTGCAACAATCAACATTTGGTTTACTTGATCTTTCATATTGTCTTTTTCGTTTCTACTTTATTTACTATCAAATTTTTATTATTACCTTCTACTTAGATTTAACTTAATTTGTCATTTTTATATTTTCTCTAGCTTAAAATTTGGATTATTTAACTTTTTCTTAATTTTTTATTTCTTTTTGAGGCATTATAATTATAAAATTGTTCATGATTTTCAGTCATACAATGTATACCACATTTCATCAGTGCATATTTCTAGTTAGTAATGAATGTTTCAGTTTCCCTCCCACCCTCCTGCTCTCAACCTCTGGCCAGAAATTTTACTTATCTCTCTCTCTCTTTCTCTCTCTCTCTCTCTCTCTCTCTCTCTCTCTCTCTCTTTCACTCACTCTCATTTTCTCCTTGTAGGCACTGTGATTTGCACTATTGTTAATGAAGGATTACCATGCATATTATTTTATCTCCTTTCAGTACCCAGTTTTTGCCCAGAATGATCAGTTCCAACTGTCATTGTCATAGTGGACCCTTCTCTGCTCTAACTGCACTGTTCCACTATTTGTGGCAAGCTTCTTATCATGGACTGGTTCTTCTGGCTCTTATCGCTTTTGTCTCTGGATATCATTACCATACTATCTTTTATTGTTCTTATATACCACAAATCAGTGAGGTTATTCTTGTCTAGCCTTCTCCCTATGACTCATTTCATTTAACATAATACTGGATATATCCAATCATGTATAATCAAATTTTATGACATCATTTTTCTAAAGCAGCTGTGTGTTATTACATTATATAAATGTACACAGTTTCTTTATCCACTCATTGTTCTGAAGCACATGAAT
This sequence comes from Crocidura indochinensis, assembly GCA_004027635.1. NCBI lineage: Eukaryota > Metazoa > Chordata > Mammalia > Eulipotyphla > Soricidae > Crocidura > Crocidura indochinensis. The sequence goes on along the minus strand of PVKC010006194.1, from coordinate 783 downwards.
TGTTTCAAGATTCTAGTTATTGAAAATAGTACTGTGATGAACATAGAAATGCAGAGGGCTTTTCTACATCTTTGTGATATGTGCAGAGATAAACAACTGGGAATACATTAAACTGAGAAGCTTCTGCTTTAAGCTTCAAAGGAGCTTCCAAGGAAATGGTGACTAGGATACAAATTCTACCCACAGAACGAGAGAAACTGTTCATCCAATATCCATCAAATCAGGGGTTAATATCTAAGATGTAGAACTTAGCAAAAAGAATACATCTAACCCCACCAAAAAAAATGGGGAGAAAAAATGAACAAATATGTCCTCAAAGAAGAAATGCAGATGAACAAAAGTCACATGGAAAAATGCTCCACATCCCTAATTATCAGGGAGTTGCAAATCAAAACAACAATGAGATACCATCTCACACCACAGAGAATGGCATACATCACAAAGAACAACCAATGATGGTATGGATACATGGAGAAAGGGACTCTTATTAACTGCTGATGGGAATATCTTTTCTTTTTTGGGGGGGGCCACACCCAGTGACGCTCAGGGGTTACTCCTGGCTATTCGCTCAGAAGTCGCTCCTGGCAGGCACGGAGGACCATATGGGGAACCGGGGGATCGAACCGCGGTCTGTCCTAGGTTAGCACAGGCAAGGCAGGCACCTTACCTCTAGCGCCACTGCCTGGCCCCCGGAATATCTTTTCTTATACCTAAACAGTATCACATTGTGTGTGTAGGCTGCAACCTCTTTATCTACTCTTGTTGCTCAGCATTTATTTTTTT
>PVKC010006193.1:0-31655 GCA_004027635.1 Crocidura indochinensis | reverse complement strand
AGACTTCCCTTAACACTGAGAAGACTTAAGAACATCTACGACCAGCATACTGGACAGGGCTTTCTGCTTTGCCCTTTAACTGGAAGGTGAAACGAGAGCATGCTCTGCACCATCCTAACTGCAATATAGGACATGCAGATTCCAGGATCTTTAATACAGAAACATGATACCAACAACAGAGTCAGTGTGGAAGATAAGGCTGTGTTGGCAGTACAGACAATGACTTTGATTGGGCAATCTAGTATGCCTGGAGGCTAGAGCTGGTCTTATGCCAGGAAATTTCAGGGGTTTGGTCCCCTTGTATTTAGGCCAATGATTTTCCTATTCATGACTCCCATTTTTTGGTGGGCCAATGCAAATAATTATTGCCACTCTAACGTCGTTTTTACTGTGCTCCTTTGACTCTTATCCTTAAAAAGAAACACCCATTTTGAGACTAACTTAAACTAATATGCATATACATGGAAATGTAAAAATGTACTATGCCTTAAAAATTTAAGGAGTTACATAAGTTTTTTGGCTTTAGAATGCTTGATGTGCTGCTAAGAAATACGTATTGCAATCTGGGGACTTGAGGGACAAAGTAATTGTACATGGGTTCTGTTTTATTTTTCTTAAAATTCTTTGGTTGAAAATTCAATGTTAAGATATCAGCAATGGGACTTATGTGAGTTCTGTTTATGGGTGATAGTCCTTCCATTGTAACTTTACCTTGTCCTCTTTCTTTGCATCTTTGTTCTCATAATTAAAAATAAAAAAAATTAAAAAAAAAGAAAAAAAATCAATCAATCGATAAATAAATATGTGGAAAAATGATTGTTTTGTGCTTTTTTTTTTTCTGTTTCCCCCTGCATAGGCACAGTAACTATTGGGGATATTATAGAGGGAATTCCCTTGGCCTAGGAGATACCGGGTTTTTAAAAAAAATATAGGTTGGGGGAAGGTGGGTAGGGTACAGTGGTGGTGGGACTGTTGCACTACTAAAGGGGTGTTCTGTTTATGACTGAAACCCAACTAACTACAATCATGCTTGTAATCATGGTGCTTAAATAAAAAAAATTATTTTTAAATAAATAAATATTGTGGCTGTTTTGTCTACTAGATCTCATGGAAACTAATGTTTGCCAAGTTAATTTTACTCGAAAAAGCTAGAGCAATGGCACAGCAGTAGGGCATTTGCCTTGCACGCAGCTGACTCGTAAAAGACTGTGGTTGGATCCCTCAGCATCTCATATAGTTCTCAAAGCCAGGATAACTCCTGGGCATCACCAGGTGTGGTCCAAAAATGTAAAAAAATATATATATTTGGTTCAAGAAATACTCCTTAGAATAAAACCAAAAAAATTCTCAGATATTTTTGGTTTTTTGTTTCCAAATTTCAAATTGTTTTTTAATTAGTTATAAATTTTGACTCCATAACAAGTATTAAATATTATTATTTTTCTATAAAGGTATTGGAACATGACAAAATGAGCTATTTCTCTTTTAGAATTCTTTACTATATTGATTATGAACAAATTAATCTGTCCTAATTTATGTTTGCAAAATGTTAAAATTATTTGACATTTTATTTTATAATTTAACATATAGATATCACTTGTTTTTTGATTCTTTATGATGATATGTAATTAAAATAACCACTCCTATCATATCAGTAAAAGAAAAAGAAAAATCATATGACCATATCAATAGATACAGAGGAAGCATTTGATAAGATCCTGCATCCATTTATGATACAATTCTCAACAAGATGGTATTTAAGGCAGTTTCATAACTATATAATCAAAACCATTTACCACAAGCATATGGTAAATATTATACACAACGGAGAAAAACTAAAAGTCTTTTTTCTAAGATCTGGCATAAGACAACATTACACAAAATCCATGACTTTTTACATACAGATAATAGAAGAGATATATATTAAAAACAATACTATTTATAATTGTGCCTCAGAAAAATCAAGTACCTTGGAATCAACTTAACTAAAGATGTAAAATACCGGGGCTGGAGAAATAGTATGGAGGTTAGGCATTTGCCTTGCATACAAAAAGACGGTGGTTCAAATCCTGGCACCTCAGATGGTCCCCTGAGCCTCCTGGGGGTGATTTCTGAGCATAGAGCCAGGAGTAGCCCCTGAGCACTGCCAGGTGTGACCCAAAAACCAAAAACCAAAAAAAAAAAAGATGTAAAATACCTATTATACAAACAAAACTATAAAATTCTGCTTCAAGTAATAAAAAGAAGATACAAGGAAATGGAAACTCATACCCTGATCATGAATTGGGAGGATTAACATCATTAAAATGGCAATAATTCCTACAACATTGTACAGATTTAATGCAACCCCTATAAGAATACCCATGTAATTTTTCAAGGCAATAAATCACACACTTATAAAAATCCATATGGAACAATTAGCCTCTCCATGAAAAGCTAAAGCAACCATTGGGAAAAAGAAGACAGGATATCTCATTTTCCCCAATTCAAACTGTACTAGAAAGCTTCTAAAAAATTAAAAAGGGATGGTAATAGAATAAAGACAGACCCTCATATAAATGAAATAGACTTGAATATCTTTAGCCTGACCCTCAAGTATATATTCAATTAATCTTTGATAAAGGGGCACAAAATATGAAGTATAGAAAATAAAAAATGCCTCTTCAACAAGTAATGTTAGGAAAACTTGTCAACTACATGAAAAAAATTAACCTAGATGTCTCTTTAATGTATGCACACAAAAATCAAAATGAATTAAAGACTTTCCTATTACATCTGAAATAATGATATACATAGAGAAAAGCATCGGAAGAATTCTCCATGACAATAATGCTAAAGACATCTTCAAGAATGAAACACCACTAACGAAGCAAGTGGAAACAAAGATAAACAAATTTAACTGTATTAAACTAAAAAGTTTCTGCACCTCAAAAGAAATGATGACTAAAATCCATGGGGCCAGAGAGAAAGCACAGAGGTAAGGCATCTGCCTTGCAAGCAGCCACTCCAGGATGGATGGTGGTTCGAATCTTAGTATCCCATATGGTTCCCCTGTGCCTGCCAGGAGCGATTTCTGAGCACAGAGCCAGGAGTAAACCTTGAGCACCACTGGGTGTGACCCAAAACAAAACAAAACAAAAATACAAAGACTTCCTATAGAACGAGATGCCCAATTATTAGTGGATTAATATATAAGAAAAGCATAGGTAGAGTTAACAACAACAGAAACAAAAATCTAACTCATACAAAAACGGAAAGAAAAGATGTTCGAACAGGCATTTCATCAAAGAAGAAATACAAATGACCAAAAGGCACATGAAAAAAAATCCACACTATTAATCATCTGGGAGTTTCAAAACAAATAGCAATAAGATACCACAGAGACTGACACATATCAAAAAGAAGTAGAACATCTAGACAGGATGTGGATGGGGAATAAATTGATTTTCATTCACTGCTTGTGGGAATGTAAATTGGTCCAGTCATTTTGGAAAACAATATAGATATTCTTCAGAAAACTAGAAATTGAGTTTCCATATGACTCAGCAATACCATTTTTAGGACTATACTTCAAGGTCAAATATCACAACGCAGAAATAAAGCTCTCTGCATTCCTATATCACTGTATTCACTAAAATGAGTCAAGGGGATAGGGATAGACAGAAAATGACCACACTCATTGGTGTAATATTGAGGAAAAAAAAGATAGTATGGTACAAATATCAGAGACAATAGAGACAAGGGCCAGCAGACCAGTCTATAGTATAAATTTTGCTGCAAATAGTGGGGACTATTTGTATAGTGGGGTCATAGAGAATGGACCACTATTGACAATAATAGTTGGAAATGATCACTGTGGACAAGAATCTGGTGCTGAAAAGAGATAAAGTGATATGCAAGATACCTCTTAAATAACAGTATTGCAAACCACAGTGTCTAAAAGAAAAAAAAAGTAGTATAAAAGTAATAGAAAAGGAGAGAGGAAGAAAAGAAAACCGTGTGCCACAGAAGCAGGAAGTGGCAAAAAAGGTAGGGGGAAGGGCAGAAGAGAAAACGGGGAGTATTGGTGGCAGGAAATGTGCAGTGATGAAGAGTGTTGAGCATTGTATGACTGAATTATTCATAAAGAACTGTATTTGTGTAGCTCACAGTAATTTAATTAATTTATTAATAAAAAAAGTAAAGTTATCGGAACTGGAACGATCACACAGCGGTAGGGCATTTGTCTTGCATGCTGCACATCCAAGACGACGTCGGTTCGATCCCCGGTGTCACATATGGTTCCCCAAGTCAGGAGTTATTTATGAATGCATAGTCAGGAGTAACCCCTGAGCGTCAACAGGCATGGCCCAAAAAGCAAACAAAAAAAGTAGTTATCATGATATAGATGAAAAATATAACCATTCTTCTCATATATTCTCTTGAATGACAAAGAACATGGCTAGCACTCAGACTATTTTGTGATCATGTATCTTTGAATAGAATTGAAGTATTATCAAACTTTATATTCAACCAATGTTTGTTAAGAAATTGTTATCTTTCATTTGATTTTTCTGATTTTTTTGAATATACGACTTAGAAAGTGTTTTACTTTTCTTAGTCAATGAATCCACAAGAATAAATTAGTAATCACTTCTATATGCCACCTTAAGAAATTAGTATAATAAAATTAGTATAATAAATTGGTATAATTAAAAATTAGAAATTAGTATAATAAAAATGTATAAGACCTCTACACATATTGTGATATCTTAAAATGCAAACTTTTTAAAAACTGAGTTGTTTCTTAAGCTACAACAACCATATTTGCTACCAATTTTTTTAAATTAATTACTTGAGGACCTTGAGGAACAGTACAAAAACAATTTAAGATACTTTATCTTCCTATAAACAGTAGATACACTACCCTTTTCTGCCTCTCCTACTGCTCTTGGCCTAACAAAATGTACTGTTCCTATTTCAAGGTAACAGAAAGTATTGTTTTCACCAGAGAGATCATTCAAAGTTAAATTTTATGTGTGTGTGTGTATACAAATTTCATCATTTTCTACATTACTACACTATTCTCAAACTCTTCGTTATCAATTTCACATATTTATTGTTTCTTTGTTGCTGTTCTTATTGTTGTTTTTAATTAGGATTAGGGGCCAGGAGATAGCACAGCTGAAGGGCGCTTGCCTGGCACGCGGCCAATACAGGATGGACTCTGTTTGGATTCCGGGCATTCCATATGGTCCCCAAGCATGCCAGGAGTGATTTCTGAGCAGAGGCAAGGAGTAAACTCTGAGAACTGCCAGGTGTGATGCCTCCAAAAATATAAAATAATAATTAGGATTAGTGTTATGGAACAGTGTCTTTTGTACTTATTTTAAATATGACTGACCTTGGTTCCATCCCCAGCAGGAAACATGGTTTCTCAAGTTCCACCAGGAGTGATTGCTGATCTCAGGGTTAGCAGTAAGCCCTGATCACTACCAGGTATACCAACAACAACCACTATATTATATATCTACATGTATACTTACATATATATGTTCTATATTGTATATAATATATTATACATATATACAATATACACATATATGTTATATATAATATGTTATACATATGTAGATATATGACATAGTGGTTGATGTATATAATATATGCATAAATACATATATGTATATTATATATTATATAAAATAATATTATATAACATATGATATATAATATATTTATATATAAATGTATACTTATATAATATATAACAAAATTTCCACAATATTACCAAAAGAACAAATTTGATCATGTATAAACAGGACTCTCATAGAAAACATGACTCCAAAAACAATTAGAAAAGAAGTTATATATACATATAATTGAACCATATATACTCAAATTTTTTCTTAATATTATTATGAAAACTAATAAAGATTAATGCCCATTGATGATTCCATGCATTTTCTGACAGAAATGTACATTATTTCTTGGTTTGCTTCTTATTTTAGAGTTCTTAGAGAATTTCATGGGCCATTGTTTGATATAGTTTGAATATAGCTGAAGAACAACCTGGGAAAAAATCAGAGAGAATTTTATAACATAAAAAGTTTATATCATATACTAGAACAAATTTAATATATTAGTTATCAAAATAATTAAAAACAAATGTGAATGCAGTTGTATGTTTATGGCTCTTAATGTAATTTTAGTCTTTGCAATAAAATGTATACACTTAAAACAGAATTGGCTCAGCTATACATTAAATTGGAACAACGTAGTGCCTCTGGCTTTCTGAACTCTAATCACCTTGGCTTCTATAAAAAGATAATTGAATTTCTTATCAAAATATTGGATACTTCTGACCAAATAACTGAAAGTCAAAATTCTCCTTGAATAAGACTTAAATTATCAGGTAAGATGCTGGTTTAATGACTGATGAGGCCATAATAAAATTTACATTAAAATAAATTTCAAAGAATTCATTACTTTTAAAGGTGAAGATGAACAATCTCTATTTAAAAACTAAGCAATAGTTGTAAAGCTTGTGTCTAAATTAGAATTGACTGCTTCTATTTAGCTTAGATTCATTAAATTTTTGTCATACTACAATTTTGACATTGAATAATTTATATTCCAAAAACTGTGATAATTGTCCTAGATGGTATTGTTGAGATATTTTCAAGATTCTCACATGTTAATATTTCCAGGTATGGAAATAGCAGACTGGTCAAATGAGTGCAAGCAAATCAATTAATTAATTAAAATGTGCTATTGCAAGAGAGTGAATAGCCACTATCTCTCTTTGTTGGCAGAGATTCTAAATTAACACAGGGAATGTTAAAGCTTTATAGTTTAAATAAGAAGGCAAGGTTCCAGAGCTGTTCTGACTGGAAGCTGTTGGCATGAGGAAGCTGATAGGAACAAAGCAAACAAGCATAGTTCTTAGTGTGATGGATTAGAAGGATGTATTTTGGATTCTCTAGTTAAATCTAAGTTAGAAACAGCACAAAAATGTAGGAAAATGGTGATTACTGATAAGTGTCTGCTATTTTGAGTTCATGGCTATATAACTTATAGATAGCTCAATTTTTACAATTATTTGCTATAGAGATTGTGGATCAGAGTCATTTTTCTATTTATTACTTGATGTTTATACCTTGTATATTTTATTTATAATGGCATATATTCACTTTGATTTTAAACTTGTGCACTTCTATTGTAAAATTATTTCCACCATAAATATATTGTTAATTTGTAATAAAAACAGTTTTAAAACTATTCAAACATTTATTTGTCACACCTGTGAATTAAAATTTTATGCCAGGAATGAATTTTCTCTAAAGGTAGAACTAGTATTTCAAATATAACTAGAATAGTACACTTCAATAATTTATAAAAAGTCACAATTGCTCATTAGACAATAAAATCCGAGAGATTTTAAATATGGTTAAAAACATTAAACCCAAAATAAAGTGACTGTAGTCTCATTAACCCTAACCTGGTGCAATTTCAGTCTTAACATATGAATCTTTGTTGTCATAGGTCATCTGCTTAGGACATATTCCATATATAATATCTTGTATTTACTGACTCCAACTTTTATAATGGCATTAATAAAAGTTCTCCAGGCCTTGGGTCAGAAAGATAGCAAGGAGGTAGGGCATTTGCCTTACATGCAGAAGGACGGTGGTTTGAATCCCAGCATCCTCTATGGTGCCCCAAGTCTGCCAGGAGAAATTTCTGAGTGTAGAACCAGGAGTAACCACTGAGCTCTGCTGGGTGTGACCCAAAAAATTAAAGAAAAAATTTCCAGGCCTTTCTAATTATGACCCCTACCATAATAGATAAAGCATTTATATCCACTAAATGTCTAAAAATCCAACTGCTTTAACTTTCCAATATTTGTTTTTAATTACTAAACATTTAAAATTTTAAATTCCTTAAATATTTCTCTAAACTACATTTTTCATTCTTACCAATGAATAAGAAAAAATTAAGATTATATATAAATGGTTCAAAATATGTCAGATAATAAATACAATTTAAAGCATAACAAAGTCATAAATATAGCAAAAGCAGAGTGGTCAAAGATATATATTAAATTAAATCATATTTCAAGTCACATTCTAGAAGCAGATAAAAATGAATGAAAATAGCATTTATTTTTGGAGTAGAAGACCTTCAAGGCACTGCTCATGGGATGCCAAGGGCTGATTTTGGGAATTTTCGGCCACTAGAACAAACGGTTGAATTCCAAAACTAGGCTCCCCTGGACTGGAAACAAGGACCACAACTCCAGTAATAATGGCACATTCAGAAACACACCTGAAAGTGTTCTGAGGGTTATGTCATTCCCTAAATCACACTGGAATTGGGTTTATATATGCCTTTACCCCTATATTATCTCCCAGACTAAGGAAGTAATGTCTCATCTAAATGTTGACATAAAGAATATATAATATATTTATTTTCTTAATAGGAAAAGATCCATAAGGATTCCAGTGTTTGAAGGCTCAAATGCTTCATGGTCCAGCTGGTGCTCTGATCCAAGAATCAGGTGCTATTTAAATTCACAGAGCCATGCATTTGGGACCACACTTTACAGTGCACAGTAGACTACAAAGTTATATGGACAGTACTAGATAGAGGAAATTATATAGTTTTGGGAATAGAAACACAGGCTGTAGCATATATTGTCCAGTTCTTTGATCATTTCCCTGGCTATATATATAGAATACTTTTCATAACTTTAAAACTAAATTTTAGAGTAAAATAAAAAAATTGATTTTATGTTTTTTTCTGTTGCAAAGACAATGTGATATATTTTCCTAATTATTATATATACTTACAAAGTAGAGCTTCCACCCCTGGCAATAAAATAAATTATTCATAAAAGGATCTCTTTATACAGATATATGAACAATGCTCTCTAATAGAACAAGAGCATATGTAATCTATCATTTGCAGCCAGACAATGAAGATTAAGTGTACCTTCTCTGTGTTCTTGGTTGCCATACCACACTTTTGGAATAGACTCCATGACCCAAAGTTGTAAGATGGAAAGTCCTAGGTCCATCAGCTGCTAGCTAGGGGAATACAGAATAGGGAACAGTAGCCTGAAATACAGCAAACTGTGGCCTTAAAAAGAAGTGAACTTGTGTGGCTTAAAACCACAGAGACAACAGAGTTTAATGCTTTTTCTTCATACATAGAAAAGACTACCTTGTTTAATTTCATTTTAAAAACATCATAATTTAAATAAATCCCTGCTCTTCAAATAATATCATTGAAACAACTATAAGAGAAATCGTACATTTTAGTCACTCTTGAAATAGAATAACATAGTTAAAATATTTTGGGCCAAAGCATTGAGGTAGGGCATTTACCTTGCATGCAGAAGAACAGTGGTTTGAATCCCGGCATCCCATGTGGTCCACTGAGCCTGCCAGGTGTGAATTCTGAGCGTAGAGCCAGGAGGGGCCCTGAGCTCTGCCATATGTGACCCAAAAACCAAAAGAAAAAATTATTTTTGGATTTTTTAAAACTCTATATGTGAACTCATTTTATCTTTTTTTAATTAAAAATCAAGGAAATTAAAAAATAAAATGAAAGCAATTTAGAAGTCTTTACAGTAGAAATATTTTTCCCATAAAATTAGTTGGTTGGGTGATATTACTCTTACTTGCCTATGCCACAGTTGTCTCAGTTTCATCATAAATATTAAAGGCACTGACTAGGCTTCATTCCATTTTTCTACTTCTTTATGCAGATTTTCTACCTTCACAGTACTTTACTTTTAATTAATGTTCAAGGAAATATATTCTCTGGCAGTGATAACATTTGAACTGAGACTATATCTCAAGAGTGTCTTTTCATTTTGCATGCAAAAACATTTTCTAATCCCTTTGGGTGATGAGCAGTGTCCACTTTCTAGACATCTATCTTTGTTTCCTTTCAGTCAATTCTGACAAAATTTCAGAATCACAGTAAGTATAACACTTAAACATAAAAATTTAAATAGAAAATTACAAGCTCTGTAAGACACATTAAAATAAACATCAATGTCTGGTCTCACTTTTAATTTTTTAATGCAGATTTATCTAGTTAGAGGCAAGTAAGAATGACAATTTTGTAACTTAATTTAAGAGCGTATTACTTCAGATGAAATTAAATAAGCTTCCAGAAGCAATTTTATTTATATTATAGTTAAATGATCTTGCTTTTATTTAACTGAGAAATAATCTTACATTTCCAAATGTGATGGCAAGAAATAAAAATACACTACATTTAAAGCTTGAAGTTAATATATTTATAGTATGATAACTTTGCTAAAAATTAGAAAAATCTACTCGATGTGGAAAAGAACAGATATATTAGATTTTAGCTCCCAACAACAAAATATAATACTAGTAATAATTAAATATTAAACCCTATGGGTTCAAAATAAAAAATAAAGACCAGAATAAGATTGACTACCTCTTATTACTTTATTAGTTCTCAGAACTACAGGGCTATAGCAGCAATTCTGATGAACAAACATGATTGCATACACACACAAACATACATACTTGTTCATGCTACATTATATCATATTTCTCTAAGAAAAAATAGCATGTCTATCTATCTTCGACCAAATTATCTAACTGTACTGTAAAACAGTAGTATTTAAAATAGCTTGGTAATAGACTTGACTATTCTTGAGATTAATGCTTGAATATATTTTCAATTAATCTTTGACAAATTGGCAAGTTATATGAATTGGAACAAGAAAGGCCTCTTCAACAAGTGGTATTAGGAAAACTGGTCAGTTACATAGAAAAGAAGAAGAAGAAGAAGAAGAAGAAGAAGAAGAAGAAGAAGAAGAAGAAGAAGAAGAAGAAGAAGAAGAAGAAGAAGAAGAAGAAGAAGAAGAAGAAGAAGAAGAAGAAGAATCGAAAGAAAAGAACCCATGCCTCTATTTAATGCCATGCACAAAAGAAAAATCAAAATAAATTAAAGACCTTGATATCAGATCTGAAACCATAAGGTACACAGAAGTAAACTTAGGCAGAACAATCCATGAATAGAAGCTAAAGGCATCTTCAAGGATGAAACGTCACTGACCAAACAAGTGAAAGCAAAGATAAACAATTGAACTACATTACATCAACAAGTGTCTGTACCTTAAAGGATATGGTGACTAGGATACAAAGATTGCTTGTAGATGAGAGAATCTATTTCCCAATAACATATCTGATAAGTAGTTACTATCTAAAATATATAAGGCACTGGTATAGTTTAAGAAGAAAATTATTTAAGATCATCCAAAAATAGAGAGAAGAGATGAACAAAAACTTCCCCAAAGAAGAAATAAAATGGCCAAAATAGTCCATATCATTAATCGTTAGGAAAATGCAAAGCAAAACAATGAGATACCATCTTACACCAGAGTCTGGCACACTTCGACAATAACAACCAATGCTTGCCTTTGTACATGGAAAGGGGGATCTCATTCAGTGCTTAGTAGGAATGTAGACTGGACCAACTTATTTTGGAAAACAATATCCATTTTAAAAATCTATTTCGGAGGGGCCAGTGAGATAGCATGGAGGCAGGGTGTTTGCATTGCATGCTCAAGGTCGGTGGTTCGAATTCCGGCATCCCATATGGTTCCCCAAGCCAGCCAGGAGCAATTTCTGAGCCAGGAGTAACCCCTGAGAGCTGCCAGGTGTGACTCAAAACCAAACATATATATATATGTATGTTTGGTTTTTGCTATATTTATGACTTTATATATATATATATCCCACTGAATCATAACTTGCATGAACCCAACAATAACAAAAATTCATAGCAGATTGGACATAGCAAACAAGTTGACTGAAACAAACACAAAAATATTTACAGAAATAACTAAACATATCTGTGAAGGGAGAAACATTCTGGAATCACTCAGAAAGAGTTAAATTTTAATTATATCAGTTTAATTAACTCTATGAATTAAAGTATATTATTAACCAGACCTATAAAATAAAGATACTATAATTTAGGTCCCGGAGAGATAGCACAGCGACGTTTGCCTTGCAAGCAGCCTATCCAGGACCAAAGGTGGTTGGTTCAAATCCCGGTGTCCCATATGGCCCCCCGTGCCTGTAACCCCTGAGCACTGCCGGGTGTGGACCAAAAACAAACAAACAAACAAACAAACAAACAAAAATAAAGATACTATAATTTAATGCTATGCATATTACTTAAAACTCCAAGTAAGATAGCAAAGTGTTTATTACATAGTAAATATAAAATAAGTATCAACTGTTATTATTTTTATTAGCAGTATCACCTTTATTTATCCAAAAGACTAAAAATGTTCATTTTCAGAGAATAGGGAGAATTCAGAAAGGGCTTTTCATACAGCAGCTCCAGGATTACTCCCCATGCCTGCGTGGCCCCTAGATAGCAACAAGAGGAGACACAAGAGGAGCCTGATAGTGTCCCAAAAAATCCTTAAACATACCAACAGTAATTACATAAAGTTAAATTACTAAGATTAATAATCAATATAAATCATTTATACTGAATGTAAATGAGTTTGATTTCAAGGCATTTAACTTTTTGTTTTTGTGTGGGGCCACACAGCTGTGTGTTCAGTGTTTACTTATAGCTCCGTAATCAAGAATCACTCCTGGCAGCACCTGGGACTATATTTTTAGCTGAGGACTAAATCAGGGCTGGCCATGAGTAAGGCAAGTGCCTCTATACTTGCCTATACTATACCTCTGGCCCCAGTATTTATCATTTTAATATAATTATTTTTATAATTATTTTTATTATTTATTATTACTTAAAAGTAGTATTTCATGGGACGATGCTTTATTTTATTTTGTTGTGTTTTGTTTTATTGGGGGGGGGGGTAAGAGAACACACCCAGCAGTGCTCTGGTGTTTCTTCTGGCTCTGTGCTCAGAAACTGTTCCTGGATAGAAGAAACATATGGGATGCCAGGATCGAACCATCATTTGTCCTGAGTCAGTTGCATGCAAGGCAAACGCCCTACTACTGCGCTACCACTTCAGCCCCAGGGATGATGCTTTTTTATATATTTTCACATTAGTATTATTTACTTCTAAATGTACAGAATGATGCCTGATTTCTCTATTACACAATTGTTCTTAAATATTGGAAGAGTGATATCAGCAACTCTGAAATAAACTATTTGGTTTTAAATAATGGGAAAGTAACAAAATGATTTGAAATGCCATGATATTTATTCTTATAATTATGGAGTCAATAATAAACAAAATTGCATATGTATAATAGTCATTCATCTCAATGCTTAAAATACTGGAATGGAAGGGGAATATATTGGCCAGTTTATTGGCATTTTCATCACATCTCAAATCTGTCCAGGAAATTTAAGTGCAGCTTCATAGAGAATTAAAAGATAAAAGCAGTCTTGGACTCTATAAAACTTAAGATAAAGTATTATCCCTTAGGTCTCTCCTCAATCCATATGTACCATGTCTCTGAAATTAGCACTGGCAGTTGATTTTATAGTCAAGAACTACTGAAAAGATAGTGTTGGGTATGAGAATCTTTTAAACAGAATAAGACAAGATAACAAGGAAATCAAGTGGGAATAATAACCAAAAATAGAAGGCATGCCTATATTGCAAATTGGTCACATAAAAGTGAGTTTTGCATTACTCATTATTCTGTTACCATGCTAAAAAAACTTCAAAAGGATAAATACACGCAAGATAAAATTCTACTATATTGGTGAAAGAAGCAAAGTATACAATAAGGAGTAAGTATAAAATATTTTTATTATTATATTTTTCTACCTTTTTAACTTCAATTTTACTTCAGATTTAAAAAAAAAGGATAGTAGTTAAGGACATATCAGAAAAACAGTTTCAATTACATATCTCTTATGATCTTCTAGTAACTTTTTTTATATCTACAATTCTAGAAAAACAAGGCTATCTTTTCTTTCCAGCAAGTAAACAGCTCTTCTAGTTAAAAGATTATAAAGTCAATATTAAAAGCACTATACAGAGATGAGTGTAGAGTATCTTGTCTCTGAATTTTAGTAATTAACTTTGAATATGGACTGTTCCTAAAAATTTTTTCTTCTTTTACTTTAAATGTTCAAGAATGCTTGTAGTGTTAATTCAATCTCTTAATTGGGAAATGCTGTTTATCTTTTTATAGTCTCTACACTTACCGTATCTCCCACTTATAGAGAGTAATCAACAAATCTGAAAGGGAAGAAAGAGGAAAAATAGGACAACATTTCTCCTTTGAAATAATAAATGTTTAGAACAACACTTGCCTGAATTTTGTTGTTGTTTTTCTGGAGTCACACTAATGGTCCTGCACTAAAAAATTACTACTGGCAAACTCAAGGGACCAATATGAGAGGTCAGGAATTGAACCTCAGGCAGCAGCATGCAAAGCAAACACCCTATCTGCTGTTCTCACTCTGACCCCTCATCTTAATTTTATACCTCTTTCAGAATAAGTATTATAAGTGTCAAACTGAAATTTTTAATTGACTTAGTATTGAATACAAATTTGTTTCAATTTCATAAAGCTCATCATAGCTGAGTCAACATGCAGTTTCAAGGACTACTTGATATTTGGGGGCTTTCTATTTTCACACTATCATTCCTAACAGTATAATTTTTGAAACCATTATCTCTCTCTTGAAAAAAATTTTAATATAAAATTAATACACACTCATTACTTAAGATATTTAAGAAATATCTTAAATATCCTTTTAATAAATGTTAAATATAGCAGCTAGAGAGATAGTGCCGCAGATTAGGTGATCTCACCAAATGTGGTTTCCTTAGCACCAAATATGTTTCACCAAGTACCACCAAGAATAATTACTGAACACAGAGTTCAGAATAAGCACTGAGCACTGCTGAACAGAGCAGAACAGAAAACAAACCAAAGAATGGTTAGATTTTAAGAAATAGCATATTGTGAAAACTGAATAGTAGATGTCCCTTTTAAAGATATATTTATAAAGGTATTTTTAATTTGTAAATTCTCCTCTAACTGTACAGACAAAATGTTTTGGGAGGGGGGCAAGTCTACCATAGATTCAGGTTACGACAGCTGAATAATCTTTTTTTTTTTCAAAGTATAACCATGAAAGTCTAGTCTAGTCTACTTCTGCTTAAGAACCAATCGCTCAAGTAACATAGTGGCAGTTAAAGAAAACCAGTAGGTTCAAAATGGTATATTCATGGCCATAAAGCCATCAATTTGTTTACACAGCTACAAATAGCATTTTAGAGAAAAAAATCAATAAAGAATATTTTTATTGGGCCAGAGTGATAGGGTGCTTGCCTTGCATATGGCCGACCTGGAACAGACCTAGATTTGATTCCCAGCCTCCCAAATGTTCTCCCAAGCCTGCCAGTGGCAATTTCTGAGCAGAGCCAGGAGTGACCTCTGAGTACCACCGGGTGTGGCCCAAAAAACACAAAACAAAAGAAACAAACAATAATTTTAGGAAAGTTGGAATACAAACAGGTAAGTACCAAAAATTTTCAGTAAATTTCCTTGTGGAACCATTCCTTTGAAACACACTCCATCCTAGCTCAATCTAAGCTGAAAATTTCTGAGTAAAAGATATAGTTAGTCTTTGGAAAGGAAGAAAAATATGTGAGGATTAAATGTCCCAGTT
Source organism: Crocidura indochinensis (assembly GCA_004027635.1). NCBI lineage: Eukaryota > Metazoa > Chordata > Mammalia > Eulipotyphla > Soricidae > Crocidura > Crocidura indochinensis. Next base: position 15,995 of record PVKC010006193.1, on the reverse strand, counting down.
CAGAAAAGTTTGTTTTGTTGCTGTTACTGTGGTTATTTTAATTTTGAATTCAGTTTTTAATTTCTTTGGCGTTTGTTTCAGTAGCTCTTAAATATTGGCATCCAAGCTCTTAGCTCTTAAATATTGGCATTCAAGCTATGAGCATCCAATCTGGTTCAGTAATAGTAACTATTGATATTTTTGTCAAGAAAACTGATGGAAATTTTACACATAGTTACATTACTAGAATATAATGGCATTCTTAATTTCTTCTAATGTGGACAAATGAAATATGAATGTTATATTAGTCTTATATTTTCCAGTTTAGAAAATATTTATCCCTTTACTTTAGTTTCAAGAGTCCTACTTGTTTTCTAAATCATGCCTAGGAGGCAAAACAGTTCTCAGACACAACATTTTTAAATCAAAGTATCCTATTTTTTTTTCATTTCTTTCCAGCATAAGACTTCTTGATTATTTAAATCCTGCAATACTCTAGAAACTGGGATAAAAGTTATTCTATGAGTAAAACAGGTAATTATCCATCTGTGTAGTATTTCTATTACCTGTATTTTAAAGAAAGTTCTTGCAAATTCTAGTTGAATATATGCTGTTGCTTCTTGCTGATAGATGACTCAATATGAAGTAGAACACAGTAAAAACAGAATGGCAATAAAAAAGAAGGTTGCCATAAGAAGGAACAAGTTTCACCCTAAACTTAGGTACATATTCATTAATTTCAGGAAGTTAGATTATCTGGTAAATCATACAACCTAAATTCAATACTTAACAAAATGAATGAACAATTCTTAGAGAAAAATGCTTGTTTTGATGCTACAGTGCAGACTCTTTCATTTCATCTTGCATACAGTGTATATAGTGTAACATTTGAAAATAAGTGAAAACTAAAACCAGAGTAAATGAAAATTGAAAATTTCCATACAGTAGCTGATTATTGATGCTAATAAAGTAAACTTATCTAATTAAAGTGCTAAAACACTATTTTTTAATATATATTTTTATTTTATTTTTTTTGTATATTGTTGACAGTAATATTTTGAGTCCATATTAACATAAAATCAGGGGGATTCCCGTATCAAATTGTCCTCCTTCCACCTCCATCTAAAACACTATTTTTAAAGAATGATAATTTATAATAGTTTTTATGTACTTTATCAATAAAGAAATGCAATTAAGAAGGCTTTAACAAAATGTAAGTAATACTGGGACTAGGAGAGAGATCAATAATCTAGACTAGCATAGGCCTAAAATGTGCTAGATTCTGGATTTGGGTTCCACCACAACCAAGCTCCTGTTACATTACAGAGTGTCACCCTGGGTATCTTTGATCCTTGGTGGTCTCGTCATCACTGAACATTATTCCATCATTGGGCACAGGCAATGAAATATCAGGCCTGAACAGGTCAAGTATTTGCAGGAATGGCCCTATAACATCTATAACACTGCTTAGTAGTCACCTGAAAAAAACTGTACGACACAGCCCAGATAAAATTACCATATCAGAAAACTCAAGTGAAGAAAATGATTTAATGAAATAGTTTTCATGATTTCATAGGAAATAAATACCAAATTGCATATAACATTTAAATGCCAAATTTTGTGATTTTAAGTGCACTGAAGAAACAGGATACATAAGTAATGCTAATGAGTTCACAGAAAATTTATGTAGAATGATCGATGATTCCTTAAGTCTCAAAATTCACTGGAAATAATAGAACATGAAAGTACAGAAGTTTTCAAATTACTGAAGTATGAACAAAAATTGACAATTCAACTAGAAATTATAGAATTTTTCACTATTTTTAGAACTTAGCTGATTAGAAAACTGGTATTGGATCATTTTTGCTCACTTTTCCTTTGAAATTTTTTTGGTTTGGGGGCCACACCTGGTGACACTGAGGGATTACTCCTGTTTATATGCTCAGAAATCACTCCTAGCTTGGGGGAGCATATGGGACACCAGGGTGTCGAACCAAGGTCCGTCCTATATTAGTGCATGCAAGGCAAACACCTTACCGTTTGTGCCACCACTCCAGCCTTTGCTCACTTGTTTTTTAAAAAAATTGCAAAAGATATAAACTTTCTATATTACTTGATTTAATTACTACAGAAATATAGAAATCATAAAGTACTTTGAAATATATAATTTCATAATAAAGAGTATAAATATGAAACGACCATTAAAATATTTATCAATATGTTTCTTTCTTTAGTATGATATGCATGGGTATCAAGAGTCTATTGGTACTGGAGTAAATTCAATTAAATATTTTCCAAAAATCATTAACCTCAAAATTGTTCTACAAAAGTAGAACAATTGTAGACTCACTTGACTATTGTAGATTTACTTGATCTACATTTGTTATCTCATACCTTTGGTTTTCTCTCCTTGATAATTATGAACTAAATATTCAGTTACTGTGAAATATATTTTTCATAAATAATATTTTGCAGGGGTAGATAGCTTCAACTACAAAAACACAGGAGATATATAAAATTACACAGTTCATAGTTAGACAATTAATCTTTGGAGAATATGTTTAAAGATTTATGTTCCTACTTTTCATTTTAATATAACCTTATAATTACTGAATTTAACATTCCATAAATAGCCTTTGTGAAATTTAATAGTACATAAAAAAACCGAAGGTGTTTAAAAGTTTTATTCACAACCTTTATTTCCAGAATATCTTATTTGTTGGACCCCATCTGTGATGCTGTTCCCAAACCACCTGGTAGATGGAACCCCACAGAGCTAATGCTCCAGGGTACTCTGTAGAGCAACTGCTCTGGGGTTCTTCTTGTGGTGAAAAGCTTCAGAGACATTAGTCCAAAGATGGAGAAGGGCAACACAGAAGGGTGCCACCCCTCCCTTTATGATCAGTGGTTCCTAATCAGGCTTGACTCCAGGCCATCCCTTCTTCCTCACAGAAAACTCTGGTTAAAAGGAGAGATTACCTATTAACACTGCATTGTTCCTGAGGCATTTTTATGGCATCATGTTAATGCTTGTATTCTCTGTTGGTGCCCTTTTTTTTTTTTGCCTCCCTCCCTCCCTCCCTCCCTTGGTGCCTAATTTTCTCTAGGCTATGCTTCTATGTCCTAAGTCCTATTATCCTGTAAAATTCCAATTCCTCTTGTTCTTATAAGAATTGCTGGAATGAAGGGTCTCTCTGGTTATCAGTCTGGACTCATGCTTTTCCAGTCATCAGGTAAGGATAACATCCTTGGTCCTGGTCCCAGAAAGATGACAAAAGTTGACTCTTGCTGGCCAACAGGATCAGCACAATTTTTGATAAAAGAATTTCCTATTATTCCTATCTCTTACCATTTATACCTGAAATAATCAACAAGAAAAATGCAAAATAGTTTCTTTCTCTTTTTTTAGCTTTTATGCCAGATTTGTCAATGATCAGTGTGACATCTAGATCTGCACTAAGGAATTCTTAACAGTGCTCAGAAATCATATTGGATGCCATGTATTGAACATGAGTAGTATATGTGAAAGTGCTTTACCCATTGTATCATCTCTCCAGCCCCCAAAGAGCCTCTTTATTTTTTTAAATTTTCTTTCTATATCTATAATTAAAGGTAGAACCACTTAAAATCCAATCATAAGTGAGCCAAAAAAATTTTTTTTGCTTAATGTCAGCTGTTTTATCCATTGTTTCCAAACCCAATCCTCAACTTATATTTGATGAAAGAGCGGTCATTTCATTTAAAAAAATGGAAATGAAATTCAAGATTAACACTGAAAGTAAAAGAAATGAGTTGGAGAGATAGTATAATGGATAGTGTATTTGCCTTGAACAGGCAATTCAAGGTCATTCCCTAGCAGCATATATGATTCTCCAAGGGTTGTTTGTCAGGAGTGACCTCTGTATGAATGTCAGGTGTAAGACCTGGACATTGCCAGATGTGACAAAAACCAAATAAAATGAAAAAAGCTTCTTCTTTTTCTACTACTTTTTCAGCTTTGATAACTATGAAAAGATTAGCAATTAGTTAAAAGTTGAGAAATACATAATATTTTAATTAATATTCATACATCCTTGAATCTCATACTCACAGTCTATTTTACTTCAAAGTTCAGCTAGACTAATGAACAGGAGAATATATTTGCCTATCATACATCTAACGAAGAGTTAATATCCAAGATACATAATTAACTCATAAAATTCAGCAACAACAAAGACATAGAGCTTGAGGAAAGTACAAGGGATAAGAATCCTAGCTTACAGGTGGCCAATGTGTTAGATAAAGGGGATGCATTTGTTCTCTGAGAATTGCAATCCCAAACAAATTTCTGAGAATACCTCCTAAAAACTGCTCAGTGTGACCCAAAAAAGAAAAATAAACAAAATATGCAAGCACAATTTTAAAATGAGAAAAATATTTGGATTAAACTCTTTCCACACAGAACATGTAGAAAGAAGGTCAATAAGTGTATTGAGATATCCATTATGACTGATTAATAAGAAACAGCACATTAAAACCACAATGAGTTAACATCTCACACCTGTGAGTATGGCTTTCAACAAAATGAACACCCAAAAGGTTTGCTCGGTTGCAGATAAAAGGAATCTTCCATCTCTATTGAGTAGTGTAAAAGGTTGAAATGATTTTAGAAAATGGGTTTGAGACACATCTAAAGGTTAAAGTTACAGTTACCAGGGTGGTGACACAAGCAATAGGGCTCTTTCCTTGCATGTGCTAACCTAGGACAAATGGCAATTAGATGCCCTGGCATCCCATATGGTCCCTCAAGCCAGGAGCAATTTCTGAGTCCATAGCCAGGAATAATCCCTGATTGTCACCGGGTGTGGCCCAAAAATCAATAATAATAATAATAATAATAATAATAATAATAATAGTAATAATAATACAGTTACCATATGATTTAGCAATTCTTAGTCAAAGAATTTCTATGAAAATTTATATCCACTCAGTGCTTATTGTAGCTTTATTGTCTAAACTAACACATGAAAACAAAGTGCCCATGATGATTAGATAAAGGTATGGTATATATAAAAAATAGAATACTCAAATATTAAAATATACATTTTCATCATTTGTAGAAAATATGAAAGAAATTTAATGAGATTGTATAAAGCTAAATAAATCAGAGGGCAAAACAGTACAAGAGGTCAGCAATTGCATATACAATATAAAATATAAAATAGATGAATATACATAATGAAATTTTACCAATGGATACTGACAGCAGAAGTATCTGAGGAAGACAGTGACCAGTGAGACTGGGGCAATGTGAAAAAATTATTTAAGAAAGGGTTGTAGGTATGATTTTTAAGTTTCTGTTAAAAGGAAGAAATAAAATATGTACAATAAACTATAAAGCAGAACTTTTTATTCTATGTCTAATTATTATGAAGAAAATTCACTCTGCTTAGAGTAAAGAATAAGAGTGAAGAATGTAATCTAGACTCAGCTAATAATTTTAGACTAACATTTATCATTGAATTTCAGATTCAATAAAATATAATTAAAGAAAAATCAAAAATGTTCATTCTGATAATATAAAATTCTCATATCCTTTGAAGTCTGTGACAAAAAGTCACAGACTTTATTGATGTCATTTCCAACCATTCTTAGTTTGAATTATAAAAGTTTAGACTTGGGTTCTGTCAGTGTTTTCTGCTAAAGCAGTTAAACTCTATCTCTGCAAATTGTGGGAAATTTCTTACCAAGAAAAAAGCCAATTTTAATGCCTTATTTATTCTGCATATTCTTGTTTTCAAAGATTTTTTTCTGTTAGGACATAATATAATCTTTGTCATGTCTATTACATTTCTCAAATAAATCTGATACCAAGAGAATTCAAATGGTAATTTCCTTCAAAACATATTACTTTCTAGAATTATGTACCTTCAGGCTTGCTCTGGCACAAATGGTCTAGATTGGTTTTTCTCTTTATTTAAGTGACAGAACATTTCCTTCCACTAAATAATAAAAGGCTGTTTAAATAAAAAATGCAAAAGATTTTGCTAAGCCCTTTTCTTGGAAATTGATGCTATACTGTAATATTATTTCTAGGCTTTATTGGTTTCATGAAGGATCCTGTTAGGATTTATGCAGAAACCCATCAATCCAATTCTGTTCTCTACTAAATTAAGCATAGAAAAAAACACAGACTCTCTAAATTGTTAGTTCAGAATTTCCTTAATTCCACGTGTCCATATTACTGATAGAAATCAAAGGGACAAAAAGTCTGAACTCTTGATGGAATAATTGTAAAAGTTTTTTATTGTAAATATTTTCCATGATGCAATCAATTCACATATAAGAAAACGGGAGAATCAAAAATAAAGATTTGGAGTCAACAAACTTTGAATATGTACTATATGTTTATTTGGTGGGACAACTCAACCTACTAAAAATAAAGAATCCTCAGTTTGGGGATCAAGTGTTTTAGGTTAGCTATGTAAACTCAGGCAAAAGAGAATGATTACTAAAGACTAATTTAAAAGAAAGACAAAATATTGGGGCTGGAGCAGTAACGCAGCAGTAGGGCATTTGCCTTGCATGCAACTGACCTAGGACAAACTGTGGTATGATCCCCCAACTTCCCATAATGTCCCCCAAGACAGGAGTGATTTCTGAACTCATAGCTTCACCCGTGTGGTTCCCAAAACACCAAAACAATAAAATAAAATAAATAAAAGACAAAATATTAAAGAGAAGAAATATAGATGGTCAAAAGGCACATTAAAAAATGCCCCACATCACTAATTATCAGGGAGATGCAAATCAAAACAACAATGTGATATCATCTCACACCACAAAGACTAACACACATCACAAAAAATCAAGAACAACTGGTGTTTGCATGCACACAGAGAGAAAGGGACACTCTTATTTACTGCTGCTGGGAATATCTTCTTTTTAGCAATGTCCAGCCTTTTTGGAAAACAATACAGACATTGCTCAAAAAACTAGAAATTTTGCTTCCACATGATCCATAACAAATACCATTCCTAGGAATATATCCTAGGAACACAAATACAAAACACAAACACAAAACACACACACATAAAAAATGCCTTTTGCACTTTTATGTTCAATGCAGCACTCTTTATAATAGCCAGAATCTGGAAACAACCCAGGTGCCAGACACAAATGATTTGCTAAAGAAACTTAGTACATCTACACAATGAAATACTATGCAGACATTAGGAAAAATTAAGTCATGAAATAAACCCATACATGGATGGACATGGACACTATTATGCTAAGTGAAATGAGACAGAGGGAAGGGACAGACATTGAATAATCAGAACTCTTGTGTTTTATAAGAAAAACAAGAGATAATATGGTAATAATACCCAGAACAATAGAGACAAAGGTCAGGGGTCTCAGCCCAAGGAAGAAAGCTTGCCACAAAGAGTTTAGTATAGCTATAATAGAGAAGTTTAGGACAATGATATTTGGAACTGATAGTTTTGGACAAGAACTCAGAACTGAAAGTGGAGAAAGGCACAACTCCAACAATAGTGCAAACCACAGTGACAAAAAATAAAAGAGCCATAGAGATAGCATGGAGGTAAGGCATTTGCCTTTCATGCAGAAGGTCGATGGTTCGAATCCCGGCATCCCAGATGGTCCCCTGTGCCTGCCAGGGGCAATTTCTGAGCGTGGAACCAAGAGTGGCCCCTGAGCGCTGCTGGGTGCGACCCCAAAACCAAAAAATAAATAAATAAATAAATAAATAAATAAATAAATAAATAAATAAATAAATAAATAGAGAGATAGAGGGAGAGAGAAGCAAATTGCCTGCCCTAAAGAAAGGTAGAGATGGGGGTAAGTGTAAAGGAATTGATGATAGGAAATGTGCACTGATGAAAAATGGTATAAGTTATATAATTGAAACCACAAAATGAACAATTTTGTAACCATGGAGCTTAACTACAGCAATTCAAACAATAAGAAAAATCAAGTATCTAGGAATCAGTTTAACAAAAGATATTAAATATTTGTTCAAATAAAAACAGTAAGAAACTATGAAAATAAAATAGAAGAGGAAAATGGAAGCCATTCTTTGTTTATGGAGTAGAAGAATTAACACTGTCAGAAGGACAAATCTTGCCCAAACCATAACTACATTGAAACTGAAGATTCTATGTAGTACCTATAAAATATTTATGACATCTTTTAAAGACATAGATCTATACTATTGTATTAGATAGAACAATAATTCACCACATTACATAATAATCCTATGGGAAGAAGATGAGGCTTCTCTTTCACCAATTTCAAACTGTATTATAAAGCTGTCATTTGAAAAAAGTGTGGTAATAGAATAAGGGCAGACTTCAGGTTTATGGAATAGATTTAACCACATCAGATTGTCAAGTATCTATAGTTGATTAATTAATCAATTAATTTCTGAAAAGAAATGTTTCATGTAAAAAGTCATTTAGAACAGAACAAAAATAATTTGTAAAGTGAAATAAGAAAAAACTCTGACAAATAGTGTAGTGAAAACTGGTTAGTTACATAAAAATGTGACTCATCATTCTAAAAAAATAAATAATTCTAACACCTTGCACAAATTCAATTAAAATAGGTTAAAGATCTTGATATCATATCAGAAAACAGAAGAAAAACATAGACAGAACAAACACTCTATGACATTGAATTGTGTGGTATTTTTAACAATTTAATACCATTGGTTAAGCAAATGGAAACAAAGATAAACAAATGACACTTCATATTAAGAAGCTTCTGCACTACAAAAGAAAGAACTAGAATAAACAGATACACTATAAACTGAAAGAAAATATTTGTCCATCACTTGTTGAAAAGGGGTTAGCATTCAAGATACATAAAGTCCAATATAAAAATGAAGCACAATGAAAAACAAAGCAGGGGGGCCGGGCGGTGGCGCTGGAGGTAAGGTGCCTGCCTTGCCTGCGCTTGCCTAGGTTCGAACCCCCGGTTCCCATATGGTCCCCAAGCCAGGAGCAACTTCTGAGTGCATAGCCAGGAGTAATCCCTGAGCGTCACTGGGTGTGGCCCAAAAACCAAAAAAAAAAAAAAAAAAAAAAAGAAAAACAAAGCAGCATAACTATCCCATCCAAAATGAAGGGAAGGGAATAGATGAACACTATCTTCTCCAAAGAAGACATAGATGACCAAAAGGTATATGAATAAAAAGATCTGCATCTTTTATAATCAGAGAAATTCATAGAAAAACAACAATGAGATATCATCACATACCAGTGAAATTGGCACACATCAAAAACAAAAACAAAAACAACTAGCAAAGGCACAGATGTAGGGGAAACACATCATCCACTCTGGTGTGAATGCCAACGGGTCCAGCCGTTTTGGAAAAAATTATGGACGTGTCTCAAAAACAAAACAAAACAAAACAAACCACCTGGTAATTGGGCTTCCATATGATACAATAAGCCCACTTCTTGAAATCATCTTTTCAGAAAAATATACATTTTCACTCCTATGTTCATCACAGCATTATTCATATTGCCAAAGTATGAAAACAACCCACGTGTCTAAGAACAGATAAGTGGATTAATAAAAGTCTATGGATGCCAGAGAGATAGAGTGGATAAAATTCTTTCCTTCCACACTGACCTGGCACTCTATATAAAACCCTATATGGACTCCCTGAAGCATGCCAGAAATGTTCTCTGAAAATAGAGCCAGGAGTAAGCCCTGATCACCACCAATTGTTGCCTAAAAATAGATAAAGTAAAAGGAAGAAACAATGGTACATATACATAGCTTAATATCACTAAGCTATAAGAAAATGATTAAATTATGTAATTTGCTGCTACCGGAAAGGATATAGAAGGTATCTTGGCTGAGTGAAGTTATTCAGAAAGGAGCAGATACAGACTGATCTCTTTAATATGTTGTATACAAAGGAACAAAATAGTATTATAACAAATATCCATAGCAAAAGAAACTGAAAACTGGTCTTCAGTAGAAAGCTTACCACAAATGGGGTTTGGATGGGACAATGGTGGAGGGAAGTGGACACTATGGAGATAGGCAGTAGTGCTAGATTATCTTATGAATAAAAAACTATCAATCCTAAAAATATTATAAACCACAATTGATTAAAATTAAAAATATTGTTTTAATTTCTAAAGGAAAAAATATGATTTTTGTAAAAAGCCATTATTTAGGTGGAAAGACAATATGGAAATTTAGGCATTAAACATGAAGATATAAAGCTGTGTTTTGGTAGAAATAGTTTCCAAATATATTATAAAACTCAGTTATTTGATACAAATATTTCCTTCTCCCGGAATCCTGCACCTTATTAACTTTTCCAAGCATACGATATACCTATTCAGTAAAATTCAGTTACAAAGTTTTACTTTCTAGAAATTATAAAAAGAAGTCAACAGCTGTTCGAATCTCCTAATTTCCCATAAGTGTTCTTTTGGCATGACACTTAAACCTTATTACAATATGCACTCCAAACATTATGTTTCCGGCAGTGAATAATATACACAGGAAATGCACATAGGAAAGAATTGAAAAGTATTGATATGGAAGATATATATTTTGGCAGTAGCATCACATAGTTTCTCATCAGCAATGAACATCTGCTTTATTTCATTATGATTGTCTTTTACAATTCCAAATAGCCATATAACAGCATTGCGTGTATTGGAAATGCAAATCTTCAAAAAAAAACTTCTGCCTTACTTCCTATAAAAGAAATAATTGAGCACTAATTTAAAATATAAAATATCAAGAGGGCAAGATAAAGCATATAGCAGGTAAGACATTTGTCTCACACAGTCAAACAGGGTTCAATTCCCTAGCACCCCAATAACTTCCAAAAACCAGAGAAATGGTCCCTGGTGCCTTGGTAAAGAGCCAGAAGTGAACTCTGAGCACAGCGAGCTTAGACCTTATGTATGTACATAGATATACACTTTATATGTTTATTATGGTATTAGGAATAAAGGTTTAAATACAAACAATATAAATTATAAATTTTAATAAAAGTACCACAATTAATTAGCCATTCCTGGTTATTAACTTAGCTATTACAGGCCTGATGGTTAATGCTTGGGCTCAACATTTCCTGAGGAATCATCAGAGCTAAACCCAGGCAACCCCAATGGAGTTAGGAGAAATGCATTGCTAGTAACTGACCTTAGGGTCCATACGTGCATATCCCTTGAAGCATATCCCAGACCTCAATACATGCATTCTTATATTCAACTCTATTGCCAATTATAGAGATATCATAGAAGAAAGTAAGATATTTTATTTTAAGAATATGCAAATTTACCTAAGCTTACTCCACTCACAAAAGGTAAAACTAATGAAAAATATAGAGAAATTGTGAATAGGACTATAGGACTTCTACTTTTAAGGAAAATTTGAATTGAATCTAAGGTTTTTATTTGGTTATTTGGATTTTCAATTCTGAAACACTTTACCTAAAGGACTGCAAAATTTCCACTGACAATGCGAAGAGATTTTTTTAATATCTAAAAGGGGTATTTCTACCAAACTCACAAAAAAAAATGGTTCCTTTTTTTCTGATTCTTGAATGTGTTAGCTCCCAAACTTTCCGTATTCTTCTGACCTTTACTTTGCAAACTATCTACAGTAACACCAGTTCCTAAACTTTTGCTATAAACTCATCATTGTTTTGCATTATTTATATGATTTTTCTGTCTGAAGTGCTTTCTAATCCACATTAACAATTGAAAGACTAGTCTGCCTTACAATGCAATCTTAATCTTACATTTGGGGCTGGAGCAATAGCACAACAGTAGGGAATTTGCTTTGCATGCAGCTGACTAGGGTTTGATTCCAGTTTCCCACATAATTCCTTGGTATCTCATAAGGTCCCCCAAGCCTGCCAGGAATAATTTCTGAGCTCAGAACCGGGAGTAAACACAGAGCACTGCCGGGAATGCCCAAAAACAAAAATAAAAAAATAAAAAGTATAACACATTTGGCTGTAGGCACCCTAGATTTCTTCTAATCTTAACTGCCACATTACTTTGAAACCTCTAAAATATTTTTAATTTATGACATATTCGATAAATTATACAATTTTCTTGGGTCCAAACTCCATTAAATTCTTGTATGCAACTGATACAATATTTGATAAACATCTACTAGTACAGACTATGTGCCATGATATATTTCAGAAAAAAAATAAGTGTGTGTGTGCTGGAGAGATCGTACAGCAAATAAGGTGCCTTGTACATAACTAGTAAACTGGAGTTTTATTACCAGCACAACATATGTTCTCCTGAGGACACCCCAGAGTAAACCCTGAATGCAAAATCAAGAATAAATTCCTGGGCACAGCTGAGTGTGGCCTAAACTTCTTGTTTTACAAAAAATAAATAAAAATATAGCTGCAAAATTATATATATATATGTATCTCACTACTTTAAAAACTTGCATTAATAATATTAGACAATTGTTTATCCCTCACTTTTGCACATTATATTGAATATTTTAGCTAAATAAAACTTGAAAAATTGAATAAGGTAATTAGATTGCCACTGTTATACAAAATTATCTATAATATTATGCTATATAGAACCATTTTATTTTACGTAGAGACATATTTATTTCTAAAAATTGATTTGCTATACTGGTAACTTTGAGGATACATTTTATTATAAAGAAAACCTGAAAGTCACCTAGGCTATTTTTGGAGAGTTGCACATCAGCACTGCTTAGAGCTTACTCATAGCTCTGAATTTGGGAAACACACTTGGGGAAGGAATATGTGGTGCCAGAGATTATGCCCAGGTTGATCATGTGCAAGGCAAGCACCCTACCCACTGTACTGTGGCTCTAGCTCTGCACATAAGATAACTTTTAAACTACTTTTTAATAACCAAACTGCTCTATTTTAAAGGCAAAGTCACAATCAAAAATTTCTATCTATGACCATACCATCCTAAACACGTCCCTCTATAGTCTAGAAGCTAAGCAGGGTCAGACGTAGTTAGTATGTGGAGGGGGAAATTTTCGTAAAAACATTAAATTCTGTAAAATTACTTTTGAATCAAATTATCCTGTTGTATAAATAAAGCTAGATAAATTAAATTAAAGTATGATAAAAAAAATCCCCTGAAAACTGAGTTTACATGGAAGTGGGTAGGTGAGGGAGAGTCTATGGGACATTGATGGAGAAAAAACGGATTCCGGTAATGAGTGTGGCATTGGAATAATGTAATTATAAATAGTAGCCTATTTCATTACTTCTACACTATGACCTCTTCCTATACCCCTGGAACAATAATGCCCTGCTACCCACTCTCAAACCTAAGATATACTTCCCCCAAAACACATAATGCAGATATTAGACTTTTTCATCAATGAGGTATACCAATGGCGATAATACTTCTCCATGTTCTTCCTTCTGCACAGTCCATTAGCTCTTCCTAGGCCTCCCAAACTGATGAAGACCCTGCAATTTACCTCTCAAACCCAAAATCACATCTGGTTGACAATTCCATCCTTTTAGTCCCACCATCTGTAAGGTTTGTTGGATCTGATTTTTTTTAAATAATTCCATTATAGCTTCACTATACAAATGGAAATGTTAGCTATCACTTGCATCACCGGTGACATAGCATCTTAAGGGCACAAACATTGTTAGATTATAAAAGATTATAAGGAGGGGCCCGGGAGATAGCATGGAGGTAAGGCGTTTGCCTTTCATGCAAAAGGTCATCAGTTCGAATCCCGGTGCCCCATATGGTCCCCCGTGCCTGCAGGAGCAATTTCTGAGCATGGAGCCAGGAGTAACCCCTGAGCACTGCCGGGTGTGACCCAAAAACCAAAAAAAAAAAAAAAAAAAAGATTATAAGGAGATAAGGAGTAACCACTGAGGAAAAAAATGTATCAGATCATATCCCAGATATTTGGGAATTTAAAACTCAAATTGCAGTACCCACAGATATTTTGAAACAAAGAAATACAAAGGAATTCATCATCTCTGGAAGGCAAAAACAGAAAACCCAGCAAATAACCAAATTCAAATTAAGTCTTAAGTTCTTTTAGTGAGAAACTAAAATCAATATTCCATGTATTGACCATTAGAATAAAAAAAAGTGGAAGAAAAACTCAAACAACTCAAAATATGAAGTGATCCAGACTATCAAAGAGTCTATATAAATGAATTGAAGGAGTTAAAAAATACAATAGCATGCAACATTGTTCAACATGTGGAAGACTTTATCAGTGATATTGAAGACAAAATAGCAGCCCTGAGCAACAAAGAAGAGACAAATGAAAAGTAAATGAATAAAAGACAATGTAAGACTAGAAAAAATGCAATGTAAGATTGTAATGTTAAAATGTAATATTAGAAAAATTCTGATATAGAATTAATTAATAAATGACAATGCAAGACTAGAAGACAATGAAAGATAATAGCATGTGAAATGATCTTAAAATAATATGAAAACCAGAAGAAAGGAAATATAGAAAGGAGAGTGGCAGATGGAATAAATAACAAATGAGAATCAATGGAGAGAACTTCTGCACAGTTATAAAATCCCAAAGAGTACTAAACAAAATAGGCTCAAGCAAAACAACAAGACACATATGATCAAGATGGTAAAATCAAAAGAAAAAGACAGACTACTTAAAGAAGCATGAGAGAAGGAAAACCTCAATACAAAAGAAACAACATTAAAAAAAAAAAAAACAGAACTTCCATATGACATAAGGCCAAAGAGTGAAATAAATATTTGATCTGAATTCACTCTTTTCATTAATGAGATGCAAACTGAAACATGAAAGATTATGGGTTCACCAGCCCATGTACTAGAAAGCTGGTCTTCTCAGGAGGAGAGGATGGGCCAAACTTCTGCCCTTTTGAAGCCACACCTGCTGCCTCCATCACCCAGAATTACTGTTTCCCAATGGCCCTGATTCATACAGACACTCTATGATTTCCATCTGACTGCACTTCAGGTATGTTGATTTGGGGACTGATATCACCAGAGTTCTTTGGAGCAAGTGTAGGCAGGCACCCTCTTTCTGGATCTTACTTCTTTCAGGAGGCATGGCAGCCAAGTATATGCCCCTAAAAGTCAGAGTATCAGTAATAGTGTTTTGATTTTCTGAACAACTTCATTTTATGCTATTATCCCTAAAGGAACATTCCAGTTTAACATAATGAATAGTTAGCAAGAGTTTAATAAACCATCTGCCACTATATTAATGATTTGGTTGGAAACACAATAATTTTATAAATGCGATTGCTACAAACCATTTTCTTTTTTGTTTATTTCTTTTTTTTCTTCTATTTTTTTCTATTTTATTTTCTATAACTTTGCTTTAACTTGTCTGGAAACAAATGTATTATGATCAAAAATGTCAACTATTTGATGCATTTTCTTTAAATAAAATAGAGTGGAATGACATAATAAAAGTACTGACTTAAGAAAACTTCCAGTCTACAGTCAACTACCCTGAAAAGTTATTATTTATACTTGAGGGAAATATATTAATTATGTTATATTGCATTACCTTTTCAGACAAACAAGAACTGGCAACATTTGTGGCAATCAAACTAATCCTGTAAAAATCCTAAAAGATCTATAAAAACACAATTATTATTCTCTTCTGGAAGTCAGTGTTCACGGGTATGGGGGTTGCTGGGGGTCTCAACCGACCCCCAGCCGTCTTCCCTCTCCTTCCTCCCAAACTCCAGGACCTTTCCTGGTGTCAGCCCAGGGGGGCAGTGAGGTGGGTGCTGGGGAGGATTCTAGAGGGAACCCAGGCCTCCTCCAAGCCCACTCAACACAGAGGTGCGGGATTGGGGCAGTCACTGGCAACATTGTTTTCACCATTCTCCATTTTCAAAATGGAGAATGTGGGGAGGGCACTATTATAGGTAGTTATAGATAGTTAGATGGATTTCTTAAGTATTAATGTATGGTTACAATATGCAGTTGTCCATGTCGTATTCTGTCTTTCCCCCTTGGCACACAGCCTACAAT
>PVKC010006192.1:0-31598 GCA_004027635.1 Crocidura indochinensis | reverse complement strand
CTTTCTTTCTTCCTTCCTTCCTTCCTTCCTTCCTTCCTTCCTTCCTTCCTTCCTTCCTTCCTTCCTTTCTTTCTTTCTTTCTTTTTTTTTGTGGTTTTTGGGTCACACCCGGCAGTGCTCAGGCGTTACTCCTGGCTTCATGCTCAAAAATTGCTCCTGGCAGGCACGGGAGACCATATGGGGCACCGGGATTCGAACTGATGACCTTTTGCATGAAAGGCAAATGCCTTACCTCCATGCTATCTCCCGGGCCCCTGCATTCAGTCTTCTAATACCAATCCCACCAGCTTTGTGGGACAACCCCTCCGTCTTTGTCACCAATTTTATAACCTCCCAAAAACCTGCCTCTTGGAAAGTACAAAGAATTTATCTAATATGGCTTGTTTCAACTAAATGGTAATGGAATTATTAAAAAAAACTCCATTAAGAGAAAATCTATGAAAATTGCTATATTTTACAATGGAATAATTATGTCATTTTTTTTAAAGTCTACTAAACTGTTTACTGCTAGTTGAGCATTTTTTTTTGTTGACTTTGCTAAACTTATGTGACTTCCATGAAAATTTCACATCTAATTTGGTGCATCTCTAATGAAAAATAGTAAGGCCGCGATATATTTTATGTATGTATAAACAGTTACTGTTACATGCTACAGCATAATTAAGTCAATGCATTGGATGTATATTTTATGTCCACCACTATCATTGTCCAAATTCAGCACCACTGTACGTCTCTCATTTCTAGAGTGTAAGTGTGTAACTTTATTGAGTGGGCCCACTGTGCACTAATTCAACTATAAAGACCTTATAAGTCCCCCTCATTCCAGGGAGAGACAGATGAATTATGGCCACAAAAATTCTCCCTCTCTCACCTGGTTTCCAGAACTGGAAAGAATAAATTTTGCACTTTATTTAAACTTCATTGCTACATATGTCCATTGTTGTTGTTTTCCCTGTCCTTGCAAGGTGTGTGGGCTACAGATCGAATATTGCTTAGTTGATAGGTCTTTGATTTGGAAGGCACCAAAGTAGAGGGATAAGGCCGACAACTTCATCTATTATTCATTTAGATGATGAGATACTAGACCTCCAAACTGAACTTAATACAGGGATCTTGGGTAAGAATAAATGTTTTGTAAGCATAAAGAATACAATTTTTAGCCAAAGGACAAACTATGACAAATTAAAGATAACTAGATATTCTCAAGCATAAAGAATACAATATTTTTCCCAAGGGGAAACTAGGACTAACTAAAGAAAACAATATTTTCCTGGCATTTTATTTTTACTAATAATTGATCTTATTTCCATTCCATGATCTAGGCTGTCTTAGGACTGGGTTACTAGTCATTGTAGAAGTAATACCATATAAACCCTAGAGTTTGCCTTTGAGAAGATTAAATGTGTATTTCATCCACTTGGAATGCTAAACAGTCATTCAGCAAGTGCAGTTGTGCTTCTAGGTAAGGCCTGTGACTACAGAGAAAGAGAGAGAGAGAGAGACAGAGAGAGTAGCTACTTCAGTTCATTTTATATCTTTGTTCAGTACTTAGTCTTGGAAGATTCAGCCTGACTAGATGGGTTAATATGTGGTCCTTTGCAGACGAAAAGTTTATGTCCTCCCGAATATCATAGATGGAAGCTCTGATCCCCAGTGTGACAATATTTGGAATGTGATTTTTGGGGATATAATTAGTTCAATATAGTAAAATTCCAATAAATAGAATTAGAGGAGAGAAAGATAAGAGAAGGGGGAGGGATGGGAGAAGAGGAGAGGAGAGAGAGAGAAAAGCTTTCTATTATTAGAAAGTAGAGCAGGGGCTGGGAAGATAATACAGAGGGTAGGGAACTTGTTTTTTATATGGCCAACCTGGTGTGATCCCTGACACCCAATATGGTCCCTTGAGTCAGCCAGAAGTGATCCCAAGTGCAGGGAAAAGAGTACTGAGTAGTGCTGGATGTGGTCCCTAATCAACCAACCCAAAAATTTAGGTCAAGAAGGTGAAAACATTGAAGAGAGTCCCCACTTAACATTAATATGTTGGCAACTTGGATAGTCTGTCTTGTAAAAATGTGAGAATTAAATGTAGTTCAAAACATCCAGTGTATGGTATTTTGGTTCATGAAACAAGCTGGAGGAAAGCTGGTGGTGGTCTTAAAATAATAAATAGAAATCAAAGTTTTTGTGAGGCAAAGTTTTGCCTGAAATTCCCTGGATTCTTTTTTAAACTTACACTCATAGGAAATGTTAGAAATGTGTTGGGGAAAGGCCGAGAACTAGGTTTGCATGGCTCAGCTCCATCTGCCTCACTTCTGTAGGAAGTATAAAGTTTAGTTGGCTTCTCTATGTGACAAGTGGGAAAAGCTGAATCTTGTTTTTCTGCCTGAAATTTCTAATTCTGAGTTCCTTGTTGAAACTCCTTCTGACATAGGACTGAACCACATCCTCCCCACCCAGCTATTACTGGAAGTAAAGTTAATGTTTAGTTCTCTCTGCTCTTTCTGAGAATAACTGGGTTCTAGAGTTGAAGAAGGAAATGCTGATATGTTCTGGTTATTTCAAACCCCTTATCCAGAAGTTCTTATCAGAACTTTTCAATTGAACTACTGCAAATAAATAAACACAATTATTTCATACGTTAAAATTAAAAAAACAATTTTTTCTGATAAAAAAGATGTTGCTTTTTCAATTTCTCCTAACAATGGGACTCTGGTAATGCAGATGAAGTTTCATAGAATAGAAGTAGATAAGTTGAGAAATGTTTTGTTCTAGTGAATTCACACTATTATTTGCTCAAGTTTAAACTCATTGTTTAAACTCATGTGTATAATGAAGACTTGGATAATGGCAAAGTAAAACCTTTTCTCAAAGATGAATACTTAAACTTGTAATTTGTTCAAGAAGGGCTGATTCATAAGAGCATGGTAATGTTCTTTTTTTTTTTTTTGGTGGGGGTTTGGTCCATACCCTGTGGTGCTCAGGGGTTGCTTTTGGCTTATGCTCAGAGGTGACTCCTGGTGTGCTCAGGGGATTAGACACAGTACTAGACCAATCAAAGCATGTCTTGCCAAATTCAAGGCCAGTGCCCTATTACCTTTTTTCCTGATATTCTGACATTGAATGCTCACACATGAATGAATGAATCTTGTTTAAGCCTCTCCTGCCTCTGTCAGCAGGTTTCAGGAAAAAGTATGCCTCAGATCTTTAATTTTTCATCTAGTGAAACCTATATCCTTGAGAGATGAGCAATCTCAAAGGTTTTAAAGCACTTATTTAGGAATCATTTGTAAATGATATTTTAGAGGCTGCTTAAGCATCAGACAATAGCTAGAAAATCTCTCTACTCTGAACTTCTTAATCTTTAATTCTGATTGAGATGATGTGATAGTCTAGAGTCCTGTGGAAATGGTGGATATCACACCTAGCAAGAGAGTAGGTATTTCTAATTATAGAAGTTATTTATGTTATCAAAGCAGAGGGCTCATGTCAGACAGAACCTTTGGCACTCAGCCTTGTGTCTGTAAGTGATTTTATCATTCGGCCAGTGCTGATCAGATTCTAGATCGTCTATATACTCCAATGAGCTTACATGAGACTTATATGTGAACCCAGAAGGCCCATATATTTATTTACTATGATAAATAAAGCTGCTAATAGAATTAATCATTTTCTATGGCCAACACATTTCCTTGTTTGCAGGTTATATAAGAAGTCAAATTAAAATTAGACTTCAGTGAGCAAGAAATCAGAGCAACCTGAAAGAAGCCTGGGGACTTACTATTTGATAACTTCAGGCTTCATGGTTTGACACCTCCACCTTAGCATTTGAACATAATCTGCTCCCTGAAACTTGCAGATCTCCTTGCATTACCCACCGCTTCTCCTTTCTTTTCATTTGGATTTACTGGAACTGGCTTTGCATCTCATCTATTTATTTCTTCTTCCTGTCTTCCTAGAATAAACTACTGCCTTTACTTTTCTTTTGTGGTTAAGCATATAAACTGTGTTCATTCTAATCATTTAGGTTCTGACAATGCTGAGTTTTCTTTGGCAAGTTACTTAACTGCTGTATTGCTGTTTCTACACCAATGAAAAAATATAATAAGTACCATTTCTCAGTTTTTTGAAAATGACCAAGTGAGTAAATATTTCTAAAGGAACTTGGATGCTTAGTACACGTCAAATACTTAAGTAGTTGTTGCTATCAATATTATTCACTTTAGTCCCATTTTGGTTGTGTGATTTCTTTTGGGAGAAATGAAGTTTAAGTATATTATGCAAAAAAGAATTAGACGTTGTTAGAAGTTTGATTTATCATTAGGGAAGAAAGAGAGAAAAAGAAGCAAACACAAAGAGAAAGACCAAGATATCTGTGTTGGAAAGAACACACCAATACCTCAGAGGGCAGAAGATGAGAAAGTGCATTGACAGGCAAGACTCTTTAAATTCCTTTAAATTGTAGATTCATCACTCAAAATTCTTTCTTTGCTCATGACTGACTTCTGTTGTCATTTCCTATAGCTAATCACTTTAAGTACACATCCTGTTTTAACATCCAGAGCACATACCCTGTTTTACCTAATCCCTTTACCCTGACTTTTCTAAACGCAGAAGCACACACCATGTTTTAATCCCTCTCACATCCTACCTGATTGGTTGACACAGAGTCTACACCCTACTCTCCCTAATATAAATATCTACTTCACACCTACAATAAATAGTTACTTTCCTGAAATGGCTGTGGTTACTTCTTTGTGAGGATTCTACTTTCCCTGGATCTGACTTCACCAATGACTTCTACATTCAGTGACTTTTACCTCACCAGCAACTCTCTCACCAGTGACTTCTAGAACTTGGGATCTGACCTGACCAGTCAAATTATACCTGGCACCTGAACAGGGATCCCATCTACATTTGGTGAGATGTTCTCTGGGGTAGTCTCATGGTTGCTCAAATGTATTTTTCCATTGTAGATTGTTAAGTTAGCCTCTATTATATAGTTTAAAGTTATGACAGTAGCTTGGTTTTGGGTTTAGGGACCCTGGCCTCTCCTCACAAATATTGCAACCTTCTTTATTACAACAGTTCTAATAAAACAAACCAATGTAGTGATGTATACATTGATTACTCTGGTAGTGGTACTTCTTTTTATTATAGTTTGTATGTATTGAAAATGTGAAAATATGAGCCATACCTTCTGGAATGCTTTCAAATATTTCTAAAGTGTGCCCTACTGGGGCCTGGGTGATAGCATGGAGGTAAGGTGTTTGCCTTTCATGCAAAAGGTCATCGGTTTGAATCCCGGCGCCCCATATGATCCCCCGTGCCTGCCAGGAGCAATTTCTGAGCATGGAGCCAGGAGTAACCCCTGAGCACTGCCGGGTGTGACCCAAAAACAAAAACAAACAAAAAAAAGTGTGCCCTACTGTTCATAAAAAAAAAAAGCACCCAATTCTAAAAAGGCATATTTCCAGTAGTTACACATGGTCAAGCCTAAAGCACTGAGGCTGAAAATTCACCAACTCCCCACAGGCAATTGGCTAGATTAGATAGCAACCACTTCAACAGCTGATATTGACATACTAAATGAAATGAATGCCAAAATGAGATCCCATTGCAGCTGCAAATTCGACACTAATACAGACCCAGAACTAATTCCTTTACATCAGAAAAACAATCAAACTTCAACCTATGTGAGATTAAATATAGAATAGATATTCCATATTTTGTCAATTTAAGAAAGAGTGCTTGGAATATGGTTAACTTTCTCCATTTTATGTTGAATTCTTTGGTACCTGGAGTGAAGGTGGGTTTTGTGCCCATCAAAACTTTAATACTCTGGCTAAGACTTGCCCAAGTGCTTCTCAACTTTAATGGTGAAAGATGTGGTTTTCTGAAAGAGCTAAGATTAATCTTAATAGTCTAGATCACTCTAGGATAGTTGCAGGAGTTCTGTTGCCTTCTGAGCTGATGATAGAAGAAGGGAAGTTTTCAGGATTAAAGAAGCAGGCAAAATTACAACAGATGTTTTGGGACTCATCAGAGAGCTTGCTTCAAAGGTTTAGGAAAAAATTGATGTATGCTAAATTTAAGGTTAGATACATAAAGATTTTCCAGGAGTTTCCAAGCCAAATGCAGAATTTCTAGGGAAACTGACAGAGACTATCTAGAGGCAAATTAAAAGCACAGTAGCACAACAGGTCCAGACAAAAACATTAGCCTTTGACAATGCCAAATAGAATTGTTAGGCTATATTATGTACCATGAAGGACAGATAAGATGACATGGTATTTCTACATAGTTGTAAGGAATGTTGGACTATACAGTTTTCCATCTCTATTCACTAGTACCCCTTTATTAACCTACACTATTCAAATGTAAACTCCTGGAAACCAAAATAGATGCAATTATCATGTTAGTGGACATGGTGGTCTCAGCTCAAAGAGGTCACCTGGGCTTTACCTGAGGTGTGGCAAAGAATTCCATTGGGCTAGTGATTGTTTCTCATCTTCTTATCATATCTCCAACAACTGGAGAAAGTATTTAAAACCAGTTCTACCCCCTGATTCAATATCACTATGTACATGAAATACTACTGTGAATGATTTGTAACACACTTTGATCGAAATAAAAATTATTAATAAAAAAGACCAATCCTGCCAGTTCAGTTCAGGACTGAGCTCTCTGCATCACCCTCTAATTGTGAGGTGAAACTAAAGGATGCTCCACATCATCCTGACTTTGATGTAGGATATGAACAGATTCCAGGATCCTTAGCTACAGAAACCTGACACCAACAATAGTGACTGTGTGAAAAATAAAAGTGTATTGGCACTACAGACAATGACCTGGGTTGGACGACCTAGTATGCCTGGAGCCTAGAATTGGTCTAATGCCAGAAAACTTCAGGAGTAAGGTCTACTTGTATATAGGACAAGGCTTTTCCTTTTAATTTCCCCTATATTTTGCTGGGCCTATGCAAACAATTACCACTCTAACACCATCTTTGCTGTGCTCCTTTGACTCATCCTTAATGAAATAATGTATTGTGATCAACTGTGTCAGCAATCCTATAGCCTTTAACGTTAAAGGAGTTACATTAATTTTGTGGCCTTAGATTACTTTGTGTACTGCTAAGAAATGTTATAATGTAGACTAGAGGGACAAAATAATTGTGCAATCTCAAGATTGTGTAGTTTATCATTGTAATATTTTTACCAAGAGAACTAACTTGTTGCTATTGAGAGGGCCTTCAAATATTATTATAAATACATTGTTTTATTAACTCTTCTTCGTGTGGTATATTGAGACTGTGTGTGTGTGTGTGTGTGTGTGTGTGTGTGTGTGTGTATTTTTTTACATGAAGCTACATCCATACCCTAGAAATAGTTTGTTGAATATTTACTTGGTGACCACTGCTCTGGAGTGCAACAAGCAAGATTCAGGATTCTGCTCTTGCTTTCTGTGGATTGTGCATTCAGAGTGCTTACCACCTTAAATACACTATGATGCTGACCCCCGTTCAATCACTGGCACTGACCTCAGAACCAGTAATGATCTCTGAGCACAGAGTCTGGAGCAGGTCTTAAGTCCTGTTAGGTGGGGTCCATATCCTGTCCTCTAGAAATATACACAAAATAAAAAATAATGCCAAAGGTTTATGTGTGTATTAAACAGTAAAAAAAAGTTGTCATGAATATAAAGGACCTTAATTATTTTAATTCATAAAAAAGACATTTCTGCTTGTATGTAGCCATCATTTCTATAGGTCAGTTTCAAATTTTCAAACTTTTTGTAAAGCTAACTATGCTGATAGACATTTACATTTTTGCTTAAAAGGACAAATATGGAATGATCTGGAATTCACTGAATAAAGGAACAATAATAATCTATACAAAGCTTGCAGTGAATAAAAAGTCTCAAATTTTATTTTTATTTTAGGTTCATTTAATGGATATTTTTAAAATTAAAATATATTTAAAAATATAAAGTAACTCCCAACAAGAATGCATAAAAAGTGAAAAACAGGGAGCCGGGAGGTGGCGCAGGAGGTAAGGTGCCTGCTGCCTTGCCTAGGACGGACCACGGTTTGATCCCCCGGTTCCCATATGGTCCCCCGTGCCTGCCAGGAGCGACTTCTGAGCGAATAGCCAGGAATAACCCCTGAGCGTCACTGGGTGTGGCCCAAAAACCAAAAAAAAAAAAAAAAGTGAAAAACAGCTTCTTATTGGAAAATAGATTATTATTTTTTTGCCTTTCACCCCTTGTTGGAAAATAGATTATTTTTGATATTACTGTCTAATAGAATGATAAAATGTATTAAAAGTAACCTAAAATAAATAGTATAAAAACACAAGAAAATAGTTTTTAATAACATTTAATATTTTATATTCCTTTCTGAAAATATTCAAATGCATTTTTTTCACAATTTGTTTATTCAGACAAGACTCCTCAGATTCAGGTAGGGTTCAGTGGTGAAGTGATCTAGAAACTTTCTATTTTCTGTGAGGCTAAACTGTAGTTTCAGTAAAATAATATAATTTCAGATCAACCAAATGCTCCCAATAAAAGAAGCATGACTTTTTTTGGTTGAGCAGTGGAAAGAAACTTAATCTGATAGGATGGTATGTAGCACAAAGTCAGCAAGGAAACTGAGGAAGTGCCAAAAAGCAAAGAATTAGGGAAGATTAATAGTTGCTCAGAAGTGGCTGTTCTCACTGAGCCACTGTTTTGGCAGAGACAAATATATATATATATATATTTATATATATATATATAAAGCATTATGATTTATAATGTTATTCATAGTTGAGTTTTAGGCATACAGTGCTTCAGTATCAGTTCCATTGCCAGTGTCAGCCTCCCTCCATCAATGCTAGAGACTCTCCCATTCACAGAGATCTACTTTGATTAGATCTGGATCTGCACATGAGAAAAAAAAAAGTTTTATTAGAAAGTCAAAATCACAATATTATATACCTGCTTTATCTGGTATGAACACTGTCCCCCTCCAAATAAATCATTGGCTTAATAAGGTGAAAAACATGTGTTATAATATGAAAAGTAATTTGCATTAAAATAAAATGAAGCTTGTAAATTACAATTGTCTCTGAGCTCACTAAAGCATTCACAATGCAGTTGTATCATGCTTTAGCCAGTTTCAGCATATCTTTGAACAAGTAATACATTCTGGGTTGGATTAAAAAAAAAACCAACCTCTTAAAAACTGTTTGAAGGATGCCTTGCTTACATGTAATGACAATTCAAAGAAGACTGAAGCTTGAAATTGGTAGAGTATTCATTGGAAATGGGTTTTTCCTTAACTCTGAATTTTCTCATGCTGTGCCCTTTTTTGTAGGTATTATTGGAACAACATGTCATATTATGATTTTGAGTTTGGACTATCTTATTTAGTCTCTCTGTCACAATAAATTTCTTTTTGAAAGATGAGAAAGAACTACAGTTGATGAGATGGGGTTTCTGAAAAAATAAAAGCTACTTTTTGTTTCTCAGGGAGAAATTTCACAAGACTTTCTGCACAAAAGGGTGAAATAGAGCTTGGCAAATAATGTCATTAGATAGATATTATGCTTCTATCACCATCATCAAGTTGATGTGCAGCCCATTTGTGCCTCCTTTGAGGTCTATTTAGCATTTTTGATCATTGTTAGGGAAATAGGATGATGAATACTGAACATATAGTTCTTTAGCTCCTTTAATCTTAGCCCATATATAGGAAAACTGCCTCCATTCAAGATATCTTTGTATAATGCTTCAAGTTAATATAGTCTGTTATATATTTTAATCCCCACATCAAATATAGGTAAACATACATATTTATACATATTTTGTTAGGCCACTAGTTTCTCCTAGTCTCTCAAGCCTGCCCTTTGATACAAAGGTTAAGAGAAAAAGTGCTCTTTGAATTCATCCTTTCTTGATAGACTTTAAGATCTTTAATTTTTCCTTTTTTTAAATCAAGATGAAGACATCTTTTTTACCACTCAATTTTCTCATTTTGAATGTATGAATGCTAATGTTTATAATAAAAAAGTCACTGAAATTTACTGTAAATAATGGATAAAATGAGTACAAGAAGTTGCTATACCATTTATTAAAAATGTTAAATATTATCTAGTATGTACTATTTTGGGGAGATCATAACTAGCTTTGCTATGAGCTCATCCTGACTGTGCATTCAGATAACACTTCTAAATGGGCTCAGGGTATCATATGAGGTACCTGGGACCAAACCTGTGTCAGTTAACATGCATGACAAGGGCCCTACCTGCCTAAGTTATTGTGTACTATTGCTCAGACCCATAGTTTGCATTTTCCAATGATAATGAAACTGATATTAATGAAAAGATTGCAATGTGCTGCTACTGTGGCATCTCTCCTAACCCCATCGGACATGACTGCTGTGATTTGGACATTCCTCTCTGGGACCTGGAATGTAAGTTTCTCTATCAAGTACTTGTTACCTGCTGCCATTATGTGAATAGGTGATGTAATTGGCTTTTTAACTAAAATCAAATTGTATGTAATCCAACATGACTTTGTTGAGGCAGATTGCCCGCATTAGAATAATGCAAGCCATGGGGCCGCAGCAATAGGGCATTTGCCTTGCATGCGGCCATCCCGAAATAGACCTGGGTTCTATTCCCTGCATCCCAAATGATCCTTTGAGCCAGCCGGGAGTGAATTCTAAGTGCAGATCTAGGATAATCTCTGAGTACCGCAGGGTGTGGCCCAATCCCCCCCCCCCAAAATAGAATAATGCAATCTAGATCAGAGGTGGAGTCCAGGAGATACCTTAGATTTGACCCAAGCTAATGCTCAGGATTAGGCCATATTGTATTTTTAGGACCAGCTGTTCATTGTAATTCAGGCAGGACCTCCCATCTCTTCACTTTTATGTTTGTATGGGTTTATATGTATCGGTTGCTCTCTCTGCCACTCCCATATCTGCATTCGAGTGGGCTGCTTCATCCCAGTGGCCTCCACCATTGTACTGAATGGGGCCATTGTGATATCAAAGCACAGAACCATTCACTCTCTTAGTATCATTATATTATAAGTGCATTCCTTTTGACCATCATTAAGTAGAGCAAACCAGAGAAAGTTTAGGAGTAATGATCATGCTTTTAGCATAGTCACCTGTATTTGACTTCTAGACTTTATCTTTGGAAAAACATTCCAGTGTCACTTCCAGGTATATAGTTTTCTAAAATCAATGTAAGTAATTCTGGCTCAAAGCTTTTTAACTGATAGTTGTCTTTGAATATGAAAGGAATGAGAGCACCTTATGAAATAAAGTACCTCTCACGGCTGTGGCCTAGCTTCAATTGTACTTCAAATAAATTACAAAAAATGAAATTCATAAACAGCTTCAATATGTAGAAAAATATATTTGTATTCCAGTACACTGCATTAAAGCAACACCATTTCATCTGAATCCATTAAACAGGTTTTTAAAAATATATTCAAAATAGCACTACCCAATAGATGAGTGCTTTTTATTTTCTCTTCAGAATAAAATAGAAGATTTCATATCTAGGTGTTGACATATAAGAGAATATTATTTGCAAATAAAATGACTTTACAATGAGTTGTGGATAGTTGGGGGTTTAAAGCATACATAAATGCCAAAGCCAGAGCTTCAAAGCTGGGTTATTCAGTGTTACCCATTAGTCTTGGTGAAATTAGCCACTTGCTATGTGTCAGCGTGCTCTTACACCGACTAATCTATGCTGGGCAGATGATCAACTGTGGAGATTCACTATAATGACAAAGAACTGCAACTTATGATGTGTTACTTTTTTCACAATGGGATAGATTTTCCAATATATTGAGTTGAACCTCGTATATTTATAACTAAAGATGCATCGATTTTAACTATCCTTGTGAATACTAGAAAATTTAGCCTTAAGTCAGTGACCAGAATTAGAGTAGGTTCTCTTGAATAGTGCTGGTCCAGAATCTGTGTATTTGCCACCCACATGCTGTGTGTCTTGGTCTCAGCATCCAGTGTGCAGAGCATGTGCCTCTCTGCTGTGCTCTTCTTTCCCCAGTGTTTGGGATTCACTTCAGTAGTCTACTGCTAGGACCTTACCATGCCAGTGCATCTCTAGTTCCCTTAGGACTTGGCAGGAGATACCCAATTATAAAATGTGGAGCTTGCTAGTACCCTCACCAAGGTTTACATTCTTGAATAGTGAAGTTTATACTTAGCAGGCTAGTGGTGGTATCTCAGCAGCAGAGCTTCCAGAAGCTCAGAGGGCATGTATGAGAGTACAGTACACTCTGTCAAATGTACACTTGCAAGGCAGGTAACTTGGCAACTAAGTGATTCCTGATCCAACCTAGGTATATTCTTAGCTCATGTTTGGCTTCATGTCATTTCTTTAATCCTGCAAGAATCAGCCTATATTTAGAATATTTTGGTTAGAACTATTTTCTGGTGTGATGCTTTTGTACAGACTATTTCTGTTCTTTTTCTTCCTTTTAAATAAATACTGTAGTTACAAAGTTGTTCATGATTGAATTTCAGTCTTACAGTAGACACCATCCTTCATTCATGAACATTTTCTGCTAACTATGCCTCTAGTTTTTTTTTTTCTCCTGCCTGCATCTAAGGCAGTCATTGTTCCATTTTTCTTTTTTGTCTCTCCTTCTCTTACTTTTTCCCCTTTTAGACTCTGTGGTTTTCACTATTGTTAATGAAGGGGATATCACTTAAATCTCTGTTCAACACCCAGTTATTATCCAGAGTGATAAGTTCCAACTATGGTAATCCTAGTGGTCCCTTCTCTACCCTAATTGTATTGCTTCACTAATTCCTACCATAGGAATAGAAGACCATAGTCTTCCTGGACCTCATCATCTCTATTGTCTCTCATATCAAATAAATGAATGGGATTATTTTATGTCCATTTCTCTTGCTGTGATTCATTTCTCTCAGCATAATACTCTCCATGCCCATCTATTTATAAGAATAAAATATATCTGCTCTTGATACAAACCCATAGATGGATAAAATATATTGGTATTATTTCTGTACTTTTAAATTGTGCTATGTCAAAAGAAAAATTTCTCATTTAACCATACTACACATGCCACAGGATTAATGTTAGGTACAACTTGCAATGGCAGGCACATATTGCCTGAAAACAATTATATTAAACCCGTCTTCTGTAATTGATGCTTAAATTGTTAATAAGAAAGTTTAGTTTCTTGATAAGCCATATAAAATTCAACCTGTGGTATAATTGTCTTAGGAATCAGAGACCTTCATTTAATTCCGGGTAGGCTTTAGTTAATAAAGATCTGTGATTAAAACATTCATTGAATACTTAATGGTCTTTGTGCAGTGAGGGGGAAAACACCAACAGATTACATTCCCCTCTGGCCATGAAATTCAGAGACGTGTAATAGATTTCTTAAGTGGATGATAATAACAAGAATATTGTATGGACTAAGTTCATGCCTGCATAATGTGAATCTCACTGCTTACTCAATGTCATTATTTGAAGGGAAAGAGTCAAGAAGATAAATTGAAACAATTAGATGAACTCAAGAATTTGGAAGAAAAATGTTTCCATTAAGTCCCCTTTCAACTCTAATTCTTTATATTCCCCCCCTCATTCTTTCACTTTTTTAGTAAAAAACAAAGTGGATGAATGTAATCCCTCAAGCATCTATCGATCAGGTGTAGGTTAGTTCTTGTAAACTAGGATCATATGGATTTAGCATGTTTTCATTGTATTCTTAAAACTGCCATGAAGTCAGCACATGATCCATTTTGAACACTGTATTTTTTCTTTATACATTGCTAGGCATTGAATTAGGGCCTGGGAGAAAAGTGACTCTTAAACCTCACCGCTCAGGAGCAGCTTTGAAACAAGTCTTTGTGGGAAAGAGGGGGAAAATAAAGTTTGATATAGGGATGAATCTGAATTGAAATGCAACTTTGATTTCTCTTAGTCATTATATGGGAACTGAGTCTCACAGGCCTGAACATGAGTAAAATACTCAGTGGGTGTGATCTTGGTTAAAGTGACTATTGATGGGGACCTCTCTGAAGATACTGACAGTTCTCCTAGCTATGGGACAAAGTGGTTTGTTGGCTTTTTGGGTAAACTGCTCTCCTGTCCAGATGTCTACAATGTACCATGCAAGCTGTGGTTATTATGAACCAATTTTGCCAATGGCCCTTGGACCTCTGCTGAACTTCTAGTTGACTGAACCTGTCATTGCTCCATTCCTCTTTCCTTCCTTACCCAGCTAATAACAGTCCATAACCCATTATTATAATAACTCTTTTTTTACCCATCTTCCTCTCTTATGCTGAAAACCAGTCTAAGAAGAAAAATAAGCATGATTACAGAAACACATGTGCAGGAATGGGGAGTGATAATATAGGAGTCACCCAGGGAACAAGCCCCAGACCCTTGCCAGAACTGACTCCTGATGTGGTCCCAACTTCCCCACATACCACCCAACAAGGGCATACAACTAAGCTGAATTTTGGGTGAGCATTCAGTGTGCAGATATTCAATAATACTGTAATTATTTTCTTTTTTAATAGATATTTATTTAAGCACTATGATTACAAGTCACGTGCAAGGCAAATGCCCTATTGCTGTGCTATCACTCCAACTCCATATCCTTATTTTGAAATATATTTCTTGAATAGCTAGATTATCTAATATTTTATTTCCCTACTATATTTTTATTACAAGTAATTGTAACTGAAGTTTTGCTTTATTCTCGACACTTGACTTTATGTTGTGTCAATATCTTGGGTCTGTACCTTTAAAATCAGAAAATTCTGTTAATTAGAAATCCCTGGTAATTCATTTAGAGGCAGTTTTGGGGTAGAGAGCATAAAATCCCCAGCTGGATTTTGTGGGGGCAGTTTTCTCCTGTCCTGACTGTTTCTCTCGGATGTTGGCTGCATTTCCTATATGGTTTAATTTGAGAAACTGTTGAATGGACTAGAGATTTCTGTTGTAAGGCCCCTGGCTTACCTACCCTGCCTGTTCCCCCATTAAATCCAGTCTTGAGAAAAACCGTGCCTTGCCAGAACCAGTTGTGTTTGCTTGGCTTTAGGTAGAAGGCTGCTCCTGGCATCAGTTGTTAACTTTTTAATAATATAAAATATGAACAAATTGACAGTTGCACTAGATCTAACTTGCACCAATTTATAAGGTAGTATTGAACTCATTAGTACCAAAATCCAGAGATAAAGTTCATTTATTTTTTTTTTTTTGTCCCTAAAAGAGGAATTCACCCATTTTTCACTTCATGAGAGAAAATTCCATGTTTTTCATTCTGTTTAAGTTTTCATGTAACATTTTTCTTGGTTAATTTTCCTGAACAATGTTTGTCATTTCCTCTGAGTACTAGAAAGGTCACAAATTATCTGTGATACATCTATTTATTCTCAAGTTTTCTGAATCCACAAAGAGGTTGGGAAAAGTTTCAGACAAACATCTTTTTTTGTTCTTGAACTTAATTACTGACTGTTGAGACACTTGAAATCCTAAGTACTTAAAAAGGTGGCCCTGTCATCCATAAATATTTAAAAATAATTTTGGTATGCACTAATACAGATAAAATTTTTCAAGGAAGGACCAAAAACTACATTTGGGGAGGTAAAGTAAATATCTTCAAGAAAAGAAATGTTTATTTATCTTGTTAAAAGTATAACAAAAGCAGAGAGAGCAGTGAGTTAGAGTGCATCCATAGTAAACATGAAATGTGCAAATGGTTTAGGTTTGAGCTTCAGAACCACATGGTTACTTGAGCACAGCCAAGAGGGACTCCTTAGCGGTGACCTAAGAGAAGTCACTGAGCACCATCAGGTATGAACTCCAAAAGCAAAATAGCATGATAGAAATAGAGCTAAGGGATAGATATTTGATAAGAGAAGTATTCCAGTGGGTAGGGTATTTGCTTGCACATGGTGGTCAGTTTCTGCACACAATGTCTGAGCACCAGCAGAAGAGATCCTTAAGTATAGATACAGGGAACTGCTGGTGTTGCATGACCCTCCCCTTAAAGTACTTCCCTTGCAGTCAACTCTTGTCTGGCCACAAGAACCAAGTGTGGTCCCCTGAGCATTGTCAGAGGTATCCATTGAGCTTAGAGCCAAGTCTAAGCCCCAAGCACTGCTGAGTGTGTCCCCAGAGCACCCCTCTTATCAAAATTTGTTTTAGGTATACATGATTAGGAAAACAAAGTTAGGAATTTTATTTTAATATATCCGTTATTTTATCTGTAACCATAGTATTACAAACATTTATTGAGAATGAAGGAAACTATTAGAAAAGAGTATGAGGAAATTCTTAAGAAAATTGTGAACAGGATAAAGTGCCTGTGGAAACCTCTAAGACTCTATGATCATTGTTTATGTGAAGAGAAACCTAAATTTGTAGAAGCATCTTATGTCTGTTGTTGCTTTCTCAAATCATACTCAGCAGTTTAGATTAAACACGGTGTCTGGCTGATATTTTGCCAGGACTCTGCAAGACAGAGATGGGAATTGAGAGTGCTGAGTTGGGAGAGCACCGATGTAAGTGACTGATGATAAATGGAGGTTAGGAAAGGGAGTATCTGATGAGCCAAAAAAAAAAAAATGACGGAATCTATGACTCAATGAAAACACGTGGCTAAAAGAAAGTGAACTCAGAAGAAAAGTGGGCAGGATGATGTGACAATCAAAGTAGGAGATAATTGTTAAGAATATAGAGACAAGGATCTGGAACTTTGCCTTTATAAATTCAGTATTTAGTTAGAATGGACATATTCCATTGGAGGAACACAAAAGGAATGGATTTGCAAAAGGATTTGGGTCTTGTGAATTTTTTTGTATGTACTTTGACCCTACTAAAAATGAGAAACGTATGAGGCAGAAATTAATATCTATGTCTCCAATGTTTATACCTTTAATCGGAGTTTTCTGATTGTTGTCTATTTTTTTTAAATAAGGTCTGAAAAATGCCAAAACATATCTTTTGAGTATCTATTCTTTGTATTTTCCTCTCTGTAAACATTAATAGTCCACCTCTAAGTAATTGCACTTTTTCTAATTTAAATTCACTACGTGAAGACCAATATGTGTATTTTTAATGGAAAGTCGCTTGTTAATGATATCATTAAATTTTTGTGTGATAGAGTGTGACTTTTGAAAGTAATAAGGAGTGGGAGGGGACAGGCAGGATAGCATAGATGCAAAAGAAGTAGTGAGTTAAAAAAAGATAAATTCTATTAGGTCATGAAGTAATAGAGTACTTTGTGTGTGCAAGCTTCCTTTCTAATATTCTCCAAATATTAGCATTCAGTTCTCATAACAATCATATGAGGTAGATACCATTATTATCATTCCCATATTACAGATGAGGAAAATGAAGCATAGAGCAATTAAGGAACTTATCCAAGACTGCACAGCTGAGTGGGCTGGAGTCTATCTTAAGTTAATTGAGAAGCTGCTGAGCATAATGGTTAACTAACACCTTTTCCAGCATCTTCACTCACTCTGATGCTTAATCAGTCTTGGGTTTCTAAGCAATTTATATGGGATGATGCAGAGGACTATTTAAAAGAGCCAATAGCATCTGCATAATTTAGAAGAGAATTCAGAGTGATAAAACTGTCAGTGCCCTCTCTGGTGGTGATTAGACCATGCAGAGAAACTCAATTATATCTAATCAAATCGCAAACTTGGACCTTAGTGTGAAGTTTTCATTAGTAGTGAGATTGTAAAAAACACGCACACACATTAGATTTTGGTGTAAAAAATTAATGGTCTCAAAATATTTTTAAAAATATCTAAGCTGCATACTTTTAATGTCTATGTCCTAATTATTTTCATTATGTTTTAGCATTGTATATTTCTAGCTCATGTACCAAGTGATGGAGTCTGAAATCCTGTAATTTGTCTAATGGCTTGAAAATTTCTACCTGGAATTGATATTTTTCTCAAATCATTTATAAAGTAATCTAACATTTGGCATTTAAGATAAACTATAACATTTAGTCATAAGTATATATGACTATATATAAAAATGAAGTAATTCAATTATGTAATTACTGATAATTTATACGATAAACTTTTCAAATTATGCAAATACTTCCACATCAACACGTAAAGGAGAAATATCTAGTGGTGGGACAATTAGTGTAAAGTAATACAGATAAAATTTCCCAATCCATACATCAAAATATATTTTATATAATATATCATAGAAGGCCATATATTTTTAAAAAAATTGTCTGTGAATTGGGGATCAAAGTATGATTTATGATTTAAAGGGGTGCTTAGTGACTAAGAGGGAAGTTTTTATAGATGAACATTACAATTCAATTCAGTATTCCCTAGTTTTCTGAACTACTCACACAGTCAAAATTCAGGAAATAATTAACACTTTGGTCTTTAGTTCAGTTATATGTCTAGCCATTTCCTGCTGCACCTAAGAATCATCATGGAAACAAATCTCTCCTTTCTTTTTATTAGTTACCATTTACTATGGTAGGTGTAGTATTATGATCTCTCTGGTTAGGTTAAACCACTTTATGCTCTATTGTTACTACATAAGAAATTCGCTACCTCTTTCCCCCATGGCTCAGATTCATTGTTGTCACTTCCACATGGAGTCATCTCCTACTCATGAATCTGGAAGGGTTTATACAGTTTCATCTTGGTGAGCCTGGAAGTAACATCTTCTCATAATTGCATCTTCCAAGTGGGCGGAAATCAGTCCCTTCTCCTCCACTCTTATTAAGCCTGGTGCTGACCTCTGTCTGCCTTAGACTCCTCCATCAGAATCCCTCTTTAACCGAAAGAGACACAGTCCTATCCAAATCCCAAGTTTTGTCCAGATTTTGACACCTTCAAACCTGCCCCTCAGTTCTCTGTTTTTTCTTGAATCCACAAGATTAATAGTATTACAGGGTGATGAGCAGTGGATACGTGTTTCCCTTTGGGGAAAAAAAACAATGTTGAGATTGAGCCCAATTATTTTTTTTTTATTTTTTTTTCTGGTTTTTGGGCCACACCCGGTGGTGCTCAGGGGTTACTCCTGCTGTCTGCTCAGAAATAGCTCCTGGCAGGCACGGGGGACACCGGGATTTGAACCGATTATTAACCCATTAAACTTAATGTACTTGTGAGCAAATCTTGGTAAGTGTGCACTCTGAAACCTCTCATGTTTATCTGATGATAGCCAAATAATAACTTTCATTTGCTGACTAAATACCAAATATAAGGTTTTGTTTATATCCATGCTGCCTATCATTTTACACATAGTTATAGTTTTATTTCAGTTTCACTAAATTTATCATTTATTCAGGGTGTTCCTAGAAAAATATTTCTAAAGATTAAGAGTATGGCAGGTGAAATCTACTCATAGATATTTAGAATAAATAGTCAATAAATGCATAAGAATATATTTTAATATATTAAAATATAATTTTGGGTAAAATAATTTTGGGTATATTATTAAATTTAAAAATGTTTCCTTATTATTTAATGTTGAGTCAATTTAAAGAAAAATATATGTAGAGAATATTGTAGATGGGAAAATTAAGGCCAAGATTTTCAGGATATTGTAAGTTTGCTTGTGTATCAATTATAGATTCACGATAACTAAAAACACCTAAAATTTTTTTCCATTTAATAATTCATCATATTTTCACATAATTCTGTGAAATATTGTGGATTTTTAAGATATCTGTACTTATAAAGATTTTGCTTTTAACTGAGTAGGAATTATTAATTTTGAAGGCAAAAATAAATTAAATATATAAATATTAGTTTGTTGACCAGATCACTTTGTTTTGTTATATTGATGAAATGGAAATAATTGACAGTAAATGGGTCAGTTTAAAGAAAAACGTGGGGGCCAGAGAGATAGCATGGAGGTAAGACGTTTGTTTGCCTTTCATGCAGAACATCTTTGTTTCGAATCCCGGCATCTCATATGGTCCCTCGAGCCTGTCAGAAGCGATTTCTGAGCTTGGAGTCAGGAGAACCCCTGAGCACTGCCGAGTGTGACCCAAAAACAAACAAACAAGAACAAAAATCAAACAAAAAATAATGGAAAATGTGATATTTTTTAAGATTGAATAGTCAGAGATCCTTATTTATTTTGGGCCACACATGATGGTGCTCAAGGCTTATTTCTTCTTTTGAATAATATATTTAAGCACCATGATAACAAATATGTTTGTAGTTAGGTTTTAGTCATAAAAAAACACCCCCTTCACCAGTGCAATCTTCCCAACACCAATGCTCTACATCTCCCTCCTTTTCTACAAGTTCTGACTGTATGTGAGAGAGGGATTCTGTGTTATTTTCTCACAACTTTTTACAACAAATTTCAGTTGATGAGCCCAGGCATGTGCTGGTAAGTGTTTAAATTCCAGCTCACTGAGGTGTATGGGAGATCCTTGATTTGAACATTCACTAGTTTTGCTGGTCCAAATAGTTTGGTTTCAAGTTTTGAATAGAAAACAATCATATTAATAATAATATTTTAAGTACCACAATAAGCAACATATTTGTAGTTGGGTTTTAGTCATAAAAAGAATACCCTCTTCACCAGTGCAACATTCCCACCACCAATGCCCCTCATCTCCCTCCTCTTCCCTTCCCCTGTCTGTATTTGAGACAGGAAATCTCTTTGTCTCACTCACTGTAATAATAGTTGTTAGTTGATAGTTTAACTGCACTTACTTCTCGTTCTGGTAAGCTTCATATCATGAGCTGGTCCTTCCAGCCCTCATCTCTAATGCCTATGGGTATTATTACAATACTGTCTTTTATTTTTCTTAAATAGCACAGATGAGTGAGACTTCTTTGTGACTCTCTCCCTCTGATTTATTTCACTCAGCGTAAGTCCATCCATGTATAGGAAAATATCACAACTTCATTTTTGTGATGGCTGCATAGTATTCCATTATGAATATGTGCTATAGTTTCTTTAGTCACGCATCAGCTATAAGGCATCTGGGTTGTTTCCAGATTCTGGCTATTGTAAATAGGGAAGCACTGAATATAGGTATGCAGAAGGCATTTTTGAATTGTGTTTTTGTGTCCCTAGGATATATTCCTAGGAGTGATATAGCTGGATCATATGGGAGCTCAATTTCCATCTTTTTAAAGAATATCCATACAGTTTTTCATAAAGGCTGGACTAGACAACATTCTGACTAACATGAATGAGATTTCTTTTCCATATTCCCTCCAGTCCTAATTGTTCTTTTTGATGTGTGCCTGTTTCTGTTTCATGAGATGGTAGCTCATTATTGCTTTAATTTGCATCTCCCTGATAATTAATGATGTGGAGCATTTTTTCATGGCCTTTGCTATTTGTATTATTCTTCAGGCAATAAATTAGTGTACTTTTTGTATCATAAGGTACACTTTTTTCCCCCAATAGATCTGTCTCATGGAGCAAATGCCACCTGAAGTTGAACCTTGAGTGCAGGGGAAGAAAGCACAGGCAGGGGTTGGGGAAGAGGAATTTGGTGGGCATTGGTGGTGGAAAGGTTGCTCTGGTGTAATGAGGTGTTCTTTTTTATAACTGAAATCCAACTACAAACATGTTTGTAATCATGGTGCTTAAATAAAGATATTATTTAATAAAAAAACTGTGAATTTTATGGTCAGGTGCATCTTATAGAGTGAAAAATATGACAATCTTTGATAAAGGGGCAAGAAACACAAAATGCAGCAAGGAAAGCCTCTTTAACAAGTAGTATTGGGACAACTGGTCAGCCACATTTGAAAGGCAAAATAAGACCTCCGTATAACAGCATGCACAAAGGTCAAATCCAAGTGAATTAAAGACCTTGATATCATATCCAGAACCATAAAGTATATAGAGACCATGTAGGTAAAAAACTCCATGACATTGAGACTAAAACTTTCTTCAAGGAGAAAACATCATTGTCCAAACAAGTGGAAGCAGAGATAAACAAATGGAACTATATTAAGTTGAGAAGCTTCTGCACCTCAAAGGAAATAGTGACTAGGATACAAAGGCCACCAGCAGAAGGGAAGAAAATATTCACCCAATACTTATCAGGCAAGGGGCTAATATCTAAGATATACAAAGTACTGACAGGACTTAACAAGAAAAAAATCTAACCCCATTAAAAATGGGGAGAAGAAAGAAATTACTGCTAGTTCTACACTCAGAAATTACTCCTGGCAGGCTTATGAAATCATATGGAATGCAAACTCCCTACCCAAAGCTATAGCACTGGCCCTGATCCTGTTTTATTTTTTAAAATGTTTTAGTTTGATAGAATACTTGAAATTTAATTAGCACTAAATAACTAGGAATAGTTTTTAAATATGACTATGAATTTTAAATATTTATTTGGCAATTATGTACCACTAATTTTAGTATTTGTATATTGTATGTAACTTTCTTTGGTGTATATAAAGAATGTTTTAGTATTTTTATACGGAACTAATTTGTAAATTTCAAAAAAAATCTTAAACTTTTACATTAATATTTTAGCTTCTATTTATAATGAGCAACTCAAAAATTTCTGACCTTTAGAACTGTTTAGTATAGCAAAATATATGTCATTTTATTTTAAATAATGTTCAAGAGATTGGAACAAACTTATATTTGTCACAGTTGAGAATTTTCTAATGTAATCTTTTTTGATTTATGGACCGGAAACTCCCTGGAGATTTTGTAAATCAAAGTAATATTCATGCAGTTTCATTTTGCTTTTGAATATCTGGTTTATATGAAGATTTGTAATGTCATAACTTGACAACTTTTAATTTGTTCTACCATAACACAAGATACTGTCATTTGTTTTATGCTTTATATCTGGATCCATTCTAATAAAGGAAATTTGATCGGGGAAACATGGAGATTCCAACAAAGAAGGGAAGAGGATATTTAACAACAGATTTTGATCACAAAAGTGACTCCCTATATCCTATAGTTGAGCATGTCCATGGCTTCATAATAAAGCTAAACTATAACTTTGAAGTTATTTCTACTATTAAAAGAGCCAGGTTGTGGCTCAATTGTAAAGCTTTTACTTTGCATGCATGGCTCCATATTTCATTCCTGGTATTTCAAAAAAATAAAAAGGGCAAAAATCAAAATGATAATTGATGCTTTGCCATTGTAAATACTAATAGATGGACAATCACTCCTGGTGCATTCCTACCAAATGACAAGAACTTAGATACTTTAATTTAGGATAGAGATAAAGAGTTTTGCTGTGTGCTGCTGCATATTATTTTTTACTTCAGCATTAGAGTTCACTGAGAACATTTATAAATATATTAATTTTTCTTCAGGTACTGAAACATAAAGGCATGTGGGATGTAAAGAAATTTAAGCTGTTCTTGAGAAAATATGAAAGGATGCCATCTGGAGGTACAAAAAATACGCTCTCCCCAAAACCACAGTGACTTGGACTTCCCTGAGATATCGTCAAAGGCAAATAAAATCACCAGAGATTTGAATAATATGCAAGTGATGTGACTATTTGGGGCATTTGGATTCTAGGTTGGAAAAGAAAGAACTCTGATGACAGTGACAAGATTTTTAGCTTCAATATGACTTTCTTAAGACTCTGAAGTGAGATTTCTCCACCATATGTGCCACATGCTTCTTTGGGTTATTTAAGTTTCTGAAATGTTATCAAAAGCCAAATTGTCATCTTGAATTTCCTCTCATCTCATGTGGTTTTCTTTCTAATAGAGTGGGTTATTGGACACAGAGTTTGAATATGAACTATCCAGTCCTCCCTTTTGTATCACCAGAGACACAAAAGAAGTTACACTTGTGCATATGTAAGCTATAGGTGGGTTCACTGTTTCTTTGGTAAGACTGTCTCTGCCACACAACGGACGTTTGGGCTTGAAAACTCAGCATTGATTATTTGGTAGATTCGACCCTTTGAAAGACTGTTCATCTGTGAAAAGGCTTACAGTTCAAAGAGTTATACTGAAGCTGTTTTGAGCATTAATGTTGTATAAAATTAACCAGCTTTACAGTTCTGTCTAGCAAGGCTTTGAGTGAATGAAACGAGAAGAGGAAAGGGTTTAATGGGACATTTTAGATCCTCAGACTTTACCTCTTTCACTTTCTTTTTTTATTGAAATTTTTATTGTGACTGAAGTTCATTACACAGAATTATTTACTTTACATAGTGACAATGAATGAAGGGCATTCCACCCACCAATGTTGTCCTCCCTCCACTCCTGTTCCCATCATGTCTCTCATATCTCCCTCCTTTACCCCCCCCCCCCAATATGTGTACTCGTCTCCACTTTACATCTTGTTGTAGGTTGGGTATCTATTCTGTTTGGTGTTCCAGTCTGATCATTTTTTATTTACACTACATGTTCATATGACTGGTCCTGGTAACATCCTTTTCTCCCCTCAATTTATGAGGCTGAATGATTTAGGTTATGCTATTCTATTTGAGATAAAAAGGTTGGGGCCCGGGAGATAGCATGGAGGTAAGGCGTTTGCCTTTCATGCAAAAGGTCATCGGTTCGAATTCCGGTGCCCCATATGGTCCCCCGTGCCTGCCAGGAGCAATTTCTGAGCATGGAGCCAGGAGTAACCCCTGAGCACTGCCGGGTGTGACCCCCCAAAAAAAAAACAGAGATGAAAAGGTTAAGGAAAAGAGAGGAAAAAATTTGGTATCAACTACTAAAAAAATGAAATTAAAAAAATCACTGAATAAGATCCACAAGAGTGAAAAAAAAGTGGAAGAAAAAAGAGAAGGAAAATAATATCAAAAACAGACAAAAAACAAAACAAAACAAAACAAAACCAGAAAAAGGAATGCTGGAGTGGCAGGGTTTGGTGGGTTTGGTGTTATCCCACTTTTTTTTTGTATAGGCACAGTAAGTATTGGGAAAGTAAGGAAATTTCCATGACCTAAGGGATTCAGGGTTTCTTCACTCTTGAAGTATATTGTCATGGGAACAACCACTCACTCCATACCTTCTCATTGTCATATCCAAGGGGTTTTGTTTGTTTGGTTTTTTTTTGTTGTGGTGGTGGTGGTGGTGTCAGGAAACTTTCCTCTGGGTTGTGGATGAGAAAATCAGGTCACCGTAGAAAGCAATCTTGGTATTTGCGCAGGTCCTAGGACAAGGCCTAGGGTAGAGTCTTTAAGGTTCTATTGTTCCAACATTGTTAATGTGTTCAGTTTTCTGTATCATGTGCTCCATGTTTTTGTTAGTTCCCTAAGCCTAAGTCTAGGAAATTATGGTTCCAAAGGTTCTGCTCAGTCTCTGTTGTCAGAATTGAGCCTCTGTACTTAGAAATCTTGATTTCACTTTCTATTCATCCTAACTTAATCTTCTATCTCACCAACTTTTCCAATTTCCTCTTACATTCATTCCACCTTCTAAACTAGGTCTTGGGCCCTGGAAGATGGTCAGGTGGCTTAACACAGGACTGTAGGTCAAACTCTGGTTTTGAATCCTAGCAGAGACAGTTTGACCTCCATTCATTTGGTAGCCTGCTCTACTCAATCAACAATTAGTTCATGGTCCCAGGATAATTTGTCATGAAAGTTTGAGATCAAAAGTTGTTTTAATTGAATGGAGTATATATTGCAGAAGTAAATGCATATATTGAATTCGTTTTTAAGCCACGTTTCAACTAAAATCTCCAAATAAAGTTCCAAGAAAATGAATAAGCTTGGAGGGCAGACAGAGCAGGTAGAATAGTCAGATCAACAAATGATTATGACTGTAGAAAGTATGATATTCAGAATACAAAATTATTATTACAAATACATAAATATTTTATAAAGACTGAGCAAAATGATTAAAAAGTTTATAGACAGAGTTGGTGGAAAAGAACAAATTACTATTGTTGGAAAACATAAGGAAAAATCTTTTTAAAATGAAATTCATTGAGTTAGGCTGTAAGATAATCATCGAACTAAAAGGTTTAAGGGATGCATCCATTAGTATTTGTGAAATGATCAGGGAATGAAAAAAATTTTTTGTGGTTTTTGGGTCACACCCGGCAGTACTCAGGGGTTACTCCTGACTCCATGCTCAGAAATTGCTCCTGGCAGGCATGGGGGACCATATGGGGCACCAGGATTTGAACCGATGACCTTTTGCATGAAAGGCAAACACCTTACCTCCATGCTATCTTCTGGGCCCCGGAATGAAATTTTTTATTTTTTTGGTTTTTGAGTCATACCTGGCAGCACTCAGAGGTTACTCCTGTCTCTATGCTCAGAAATCACTCCTGGCAGGCTCAGGGAACCATATGGAATGCCAGGATTCAAACCACTGTTCTTCTGCATGCAAAGAAAACACCCTACCTTCATGCTATCTCTCCGACCCCAGGAATAAAAATGTTAAAGAAATTAAGGGAAATTAAATAAAGAAATAATAGACTGATAATAACAGTTGATCCCATTATACTAAACAGAATTAGGTTCTGTAGTAGGTTGAAAGATAAACAGAATTTGGTCCCAACTCTAGTAGTTGTTATAAGTACTGTATGTAGTACACATTCATGTAACATCTCAGAAATCAACTATAAATTGATTGAAATTTAGAAAGCAAGTTCTTCAACTAATTTTATAATAGAGCTTATTTATATTGGGTCTAAGATATCATTTATCAATATACTATTTACATATATGCCAAATAACTTTCTCATTTATTATTCCGCTAAATATTTTGGGCTACTTTGCTGTAATTTGTCTTCTCTGAATACTGATGCAAAGTAATAGCAAAATAGTAAAACTCAGATAACTGTTATAGTACTTGATTATATTCTACACTCATTATCACCTTTCGTGTATCTTGAGGACTTTGACAGATTTTTAATGCACAAATAGAGGTGATCTCACTGGAACAAAATTAATATTTATCAGTTAGGGTTTTATATGAAATGCTGCAGGTATGAGAATGAAATGTCATGCATGATATGATTAATGTAGATTCAAAGTTTATATTCACCAAGCTATGTAGAATTTTGCTTTTGTTTGGGCTATACGCAGGGACACTCAGGACTTACTCCTAACTACATTCAAGAATCATTCCTCACAAAGCTTGGGGGACATTGAAGGTACTGGGAATTAAACCCAGTGCAAGGAAAGTATCCTACCTTTTCTACAATTGCTTCAGTTCCCCAAATATAATCTTAATGTTTTGTGTTTTTTT
The DNA here is from genome assembly GCA_004027635.1 of Crocidura indochinensis. NCBI lineage: Eukaryota > Metazoa > Chordata > Mammalia > Eulipotyphla > Soricidae > Crocidura > Crocidura indochinensis. The sequence continues at coordinate 4,399 of PVKC010006192.1, read as the reverse complement.
TAAATCAGTAAAAATTTTAGCATAATACTATTGCCACATATTACATTATGGTTAGATATTCAATTTTCTCCTCAATAAGAATTAAAATGGTATTATGAAGGAATTACCTTCTTGGTGATTGCTTCTGATTTTCCAGGTATTTCTTCAGGTAATTTACACAGCACTGCACACTCTTTCATAAGCCTTTCCTCTTGGCTTCAACAATGAATTTGACGTTTTGCCTGTATGCTCAGTTTCTTCGGAGCAATCCTTAACGTGCTTTTCAAAAAGCCTTGCAATTACTCGCTTATTTGACTCTGCTTCCAAACTGTGGCCTGCTCAGTGACAAGCGTAATTTATTTTTGAACTCCCTATGGCTTAGTTAACTGCTTCTTCAAATGACTTATTTCCTGATTTTTAAATCAGTTTTGTTTACAAAATATTCTCCCAGTCATGAAAATTCAGTAAGGCTTTAATTTAGGAAACAGTGTGCCAGATAGGAATAGTTTCTTTATCTACTTAAAGGAGAGCTAATTAATTCAAAGTTTACTTTTGAAGAGAGAGAGAGAAAATTTTCTTCTTTTTCTAGTGGTGGTGGATGAGATGGTCAGTACTAGATTTGTTTGCAAATTGAAGCAGTCTTGAAGTTCACACAATATTTTTTAAAAACGAAGAAGTAATGTAGAATAATTCATGTCACTGAGAGAAAGAGTGAGCCTCTCCTCTTTCCAATCTTTCTCCCAATCTCTTTGACACTTCATGGTTGAAATGAACTTGAATGTTTTTAGTATTTCACACGTTATTTAATCGGTGCTAACTTAGGTTCTTGTTTGCCTGCTTTGAGCCATACCCTTGGATATAGGAAAGAGTCTGTGTGTTTTATTATAAAATAGCATATCATTGTAAACAGAAGTCCAATAATCTTTATATTTAATTGAAATATCTAGTGTATTTACATTTAATATGTGTACTGGCATATTTGGACTAACATGTTACTCATATTTGTTTCATTATTACGTTTCCCTTGCTTTCTGTTCTCCCTTCGTTTGGATTAATTGGATGTACATGGATTTCACTTTATCCGCCCTTTGGCTCTTTTAGTATTTATCTTTGTATTATATACTTAGTGGTTGTAGAGGACATTAAGTACTCATCAAACTCTACTATGAATGGATATTTTTATTTTTTAGAGACAGTATAAAACCATTTCTATTCTGTTTACTATGTTGGCAGGAAATTTGCTCCTATATATTGTAAGCATATATTACAACACTGTATTATGCTTTATGTAGTCAATTTCAAATATATTTAAAATATTTTTCCTATTTTTTCCATTTCTACTCCCTTTATTCATTTTATTTTATTTTAATTGTTTCCTTGTATTTGGGTCTCACCCGGTGGCATTCAGGAGGTTACTCCTGACTCTGTTCTCAGAAATCAATCCAGGCAGGCACGAGGAACCATATGCCATGCCAGGATTCGAATCACCGTCTGTCCTGGATCAGCTGTGTACAAAGCTAATGCCCTACTGTTCTACCATTACTCTGGCCCCCTTTATTCATTTTAGCCATTTTATCTCTTATCTTGAATTTCCCTTTGGTAGCAAAATATTATTCAAGATTTTTAGCAGGACATTTCTATACACAAATGATTCCCACTTTTCTATGAAAAGTTGTTTTATCTGTATTTTGTATTTTAAGAATATTTTACTAAGCAGTTTGAGATGAACAACTTGTTTTAACATTTAAAAATTGTAAATGTCTTTCTTGATGCTTCTTATTCTTGTGACCCTGATCATATCTTCCCTATAATACTTTTTAATATTTATTTAAACTCGGATGTTGATTTTGCCCTTCAAATGATTTATTGAACTTAGTTCCTGTATTATCAGGTAAATTATTTAGAAATTTGGAAAAAAAAAGTCATAATTGTTGGAAAAAAGCTTGATTCCAATGCTCTTAATCTCCTCTCAAATGGGATTCCATAGAACTGTGTAATTCCATAGAACCCTGCTCAGGGGCTTTTCCTGGGTTTTTGTGTAATTTCTAAAATTCTCTCTTTGGATTCACTGCCTTTTATTATCTCTGTAATACTTTCTTTATTTTAAAAAGACACTACTGGACCAAAGAGAAGCTTAAACTGAGGTTTATTTTGCTATTTGTCAGTTTGTTTGGGAGCTATACCTGACAATACTCAGGGGTTATTCTTGTTATCACACTCAATCATTAGTTTTTGCTGTGCTTAGGGGAAAATACAGAATGCTGGAGATGAATCCTAGTTAGCTTTATCAGGCTCAAGTCCTTTCCACTGTGCTATTACACTAGTCTCTCAAAGCAAGTTTTGTTCCTGGCACTACATAGCCTTCTGAGCATTGCAAGGAGTGGTTCCTATAAAAACAAACAAAATTTTACTTCCATCTTGATTCTAGAATTTATTATTTATATTTTTTGATTTTGTGCAATTCTTTTAATTATACTGGAAATATTTATTCTACGCTATATATACAATTCTCTGTTAACATCAGCATATGTTTCTGGGTTATTACTGAATCAGCTTCTGCTGTCAGTATGTTCCTCTGATGTCTGTTCATACTTGCCTAAGCTTCAGAAAGTTTTGTCATATGCTAAGGATTATTTAATAGATGTTTTGAGAATAAAACAAATAATAATTTCTTTGATCAGAGCTTCTATCCTATTGGTTGCTGGAGAGCAGTCCTGGGTGAACAGGTCTTAAACAAGGGTACTAAAAAGATTAAGAAAACAATGTAGGGGCCGGCGAGGTGGTGCTAGAGGTAAGGTGTTTGCCTTGCAAGTGCTTGCCAAGGAAGGACCGTGGTTCCGTCCCCCTACATCCCATATGGTCCCCCCAAGCCAGGGGCAATTTCTGAGCGCTTAGTCAGGAGTAACCCCTGAGCATCAAATGGGTGTGGCCCCCAAAAATAAAACAAAACAAAAAAAGAAAACAATGTAGACATAAAAGAAAGATAGATATTAAGAAAACAAGATATTATTGCTTAAAACCAGTAACCAGGGAAGAAGAGTAAACATTGATGGTTGCCTATCTATGCTAATCTAATTTAGCTTTATATTTACACATCAAATGGGCCTGAGGTAGCTAATGCAAAAATCTCTGAATGCCTTCTTCTGGGAGACATGGCAGATAAAGGTTAATATTGGACCCCCATCAATAGGGTGTTCCCTATGGGTGCCAGTGCTCTGATAATTAGCAATTAAGGGTTCCTAAATTATATATTCAGTTCCTTTCTCCCAGATTATTGTTTTTCTAGCTCAGTATATTTATTTCCTGGATGTCTGCATATCCATTATGGATAGCTAATAGGGAGGGGTGATAATGATAATGGTGGTGGTAGTGATGGTGCAAAAGATGAGGATGAGAAAGATATTCTACCGTGTGTCTGGGTTGGATTAGTGATGACCAATTGACCTCTGACTTTGCATGCATAGTGATGATAGTTCCACATATAGTTGAATCTAAGGTCTGTCTTGCCCTCTTTCTTATCTGTATCCAGTGAAGCCAAATATTCTGCACATGTTCTGTGAAATAAAATTATTAAATAGGAAGGAAAAACTTGACTTGGGATTCCTTTATGTTCCTACTTACCACATTAGTTGATATATAGCTGTTAAAATACTATTAGTTTCTTCTTTTATCAGCATAATTTTACTGCTTAAAAGACGTATAGATCTTCTTTGGCACATGTATCTTCAGAAACTGTTATTTGCCCATTTTTAACGTTGGCAATAGCACATTAATTAGGATGATTGCCCTGCACACAGTCCTAGATTCAATCCTGAGCATTCTATATTTATCCTATGTTCATCTCTGAGCAACACCTGGAGTAATTCCTGAGTACAGAGCTAGGAGTAGCAACTGAGAATTGCTAGATGTGGTTCCCCCAAACACAAGTTAAGTTAGCAACATTTTGGCAGAAATTGGGTGCATAGCTGGTGGTGCTCAGGGGTCATTCATAGTGGTACTCAGTAGCTGACTCTGTGCAGTGCCAAGATTCTACATACAAGGCCGGCACCTTAAAACCTATTCTAGCTGTTTTCCCAGATATAGCTACTTTTAGTGGAAAACTCATCCCTACTGAAATCCTTTATGCCTACAGTTATTTGGTAATTTCACAGCAATATATGCGATTCAATCCATCTTTTTCTCAGAATTAAGACAAAATTTATGATCTTTTGTAAGCTTGAGGATCCTTGCTAACAATCTAAAAGCTGAAATCTTGATTTTTTTTGTTTTGTTTTGTTTTGTTTTTGAATCACACCTGGCAACACTCAGGAGTTACTCCTGGCTCTACACTCAGAAATCGCTCCTGGCAGGCATGGGGGACCATATGGGATGCTGGGATTCTAGCCACCGTCCTTCTGAATGCGAGGCAAGCATCTTACCT
>PVKC010006191.1:0-31612 GCA_004027635.1 Crocidura indochinensis | reverse complement strand
CTTAGATTTTATGCTAATGAAGAAATAAATACAAGAATTTCTATACTTTTTGAAAGACTGGGAGTAAAGTTATTTAAAATTCAAGTGTGTTCAAGGAGTAGTTTTCTAGGCAGAAAACATTCCTTCCACCAACCGGGCAAGAGCTCACAACCTCCAAAGGGCAACCATTTTCCTCCTTTTTTCCCATGTCAGGTGATTATTATGACTTGGGTTAAGTCCATGTTCAACCATGTTCCCTTAGGGAGAGTTTACACTAGCCCTCTCTGCACTATAAAAAGGTTTAGGGAATATGTGATCATGTAATTCCTCTCCACGTGTAGATAGTATGTGATTCTCTGTGGGTAGTTGATAAATGCACAGCTACTTAGTACTTTATCAGAGGCGAATGATTGTGCTAGAAAAATGATAATCTGGAACCAAGTTACTTTTAAGTTCCAAATATGGGACCATCCCTGGTGAAGCTTTCTTCTTTGATCTTTTTCATCAATAAAATTGGGGCAGTAACTTTGCATCATCAAGTTACCACAGAGACCAAGAGAAGTGCAAATCTATTTCTGGTCTGGCACATCAATGTGCTTCATCAATGTGAATTTCCTCACTTAGTTCTTCCAGAAAAACTCAGTTTTAATGATTCCCAACAGGTCTAGAGCAGTTTTATAAAAATACCAGAGTTACAAGATCAAAATCTGACACAAACCAGAGAGAATATTATAAAATTACATTCCTGATTTTGGGCTAAAGAATTTGAGAGAATGAAAAATAAGAACAGCCACTATTAGGAGAAATGTGTCTTGTTAACAGATAATTCCTTTTGCAAATACTGCTTCATCATAAGGTTAATCCCATCAAATAAATACTGCTTAGCATAACTATCACATTTAAGTAACCCCTTTAATTTTAATAATCGGGTTCAAATAAAATAGCCCATGGTTTAATTTTTCCAAATTACCTTTTATTCTTACTGGAGGCACAATGCTTTTTTAGGTCTCTAATGTTTTGTAATTCTTTATATCATACTAGATACAAATTTAATTTCAGAAATATATTTTCAGGAACAAATTTAATGAAACAAACAACTCTGAGTGAACAGCATCAGAGTTGTGCTATGATATAGGCTCTATGTATGATATATGCTATATCATATCATATCATATCATATATGATATGATGTCATAAAATGTCCATAAGCCAAGGGACCACCACATGATCATAGTTCATCATTTACTTACTAAGTTATTTATTTGGGCTTGGAAGGGCCATATCTCTGAGACCTAAGTGTTATGGGGTCATTCTTGGCGGTGCCTGGAGAACCATGTTGTTGGGGGATCAAAAAATGGCCTCCAGCATGAAAACTTTTCGAGCCTATCAGTGATCTCTTGGGCCCAGGCTCATGCTTTCACTTCATGAGTCATCACTAACAAGAACCTATCTTGCATCCCAGGTAAAAAAAAAATGTACATGATTTTAGAGTTCCTTGGTCCTAAGAAGCAGAAAATCAACTGTAAAGCCAACTGTGAACATCAGGGCTAAGAAAGATGTGCAGAAACCTAACAGCAATGGAAGCAAGTGGAGTCCCCATGACAGGGAGATCAAGAGATTCAGAAGAATGGAATCACAGTGTAGTACAATGAGCTTATAATGGGATTAGGCCTGTTTTACAAAAAAGATCAAAGACACTTGTGATTATGCATTGAGTCACTTGAAGAGGTGAAAGTTTTCTTGGTCAAGGTTCTCCTGGCAAGGTTCTCCTGGAAACAGACTCATAGGAGATCATTCTCTATCTGCCACACATCTATTCATGGAAATAAACATGGACACATGGATACTCACATATACACATGTATGAGACAGAATTATTTTACCACATTTGTTGGTAGTCAGGGGTTACTTCAGGCTTTTCTCTCAAAAATTACACTTGATAGGCTCAGGAGACCATATGAGATGCAAGAATAAAACCCAGGTTGGCCACATGCAAGGCAAAAGTCCTACCCACTGTGCTGTTGTATAAACCCCAGGAGACAAGAGTTTAAGGATTCTCTGTGATCAGATTTTAAGACCTGTGATTAGGTTTTAAGGCCTGTGATCATGGAGTCTGTAGTGCAGGCCAGCAGACTGGAATTTCAGAGATACAGTCTTGATATTACCAACTATGCAAGCTGAAAACTTGGCAGAATTTGTTTGCTTCATTCTTGAGACACTAAGGTTGATTCTTTGGGAAATCTCAATTCTCTTCTCATAAAGTCTTCAGTGACTACATGGGATGAGGTTCACACACCTCATCTACTTCCTCCCAAGAATATCCACTTCCTTTCAAGTAACTGACAACTATTAGTTACATCTTAAAATATTACCTTCATAGCAACGTAACAATAATTTGCTCAAACAACAACTAGATGACACTTAAAAAGCCAGAGAGATAGCACAGTGGTAGGGCATTTGCCTTCTAAGTGGCTGACCTGGGAGGGACCCAGTTGGATTCCCAGAATCCCATGGACCCCTCAGCCTGCCAGGAACAATTTCTGAGTGCAGCCAGGCGTGACTTCTGAACATCGATGGGTGTGGCCCCCAAAACAATCAATCAATAAATACAGTTTAACAAAAAAAAAAGATGACACTTAAAATAAATCCTAAAAGCATTAAGTCACATACTTTCTAGGTTACTAACCTTAGTAACAGTCCAGATTCAGCTACCCAACACACTAAGAAGAGAAAATGAGATTTTTTTGGGGGGTGGGTGGTTGCACTCAGTAGCGCTCAGTGGTTACTCCTGACTCTGTACTCAGAAATCACTCTTGACAGGCTCAGGGATGCCTCGAACCACTGTCTTTCCGCATGCAAGGCAAATGCCTTACCTCCATGCTATCTCTCTGGCCCCCCAAAATGGGATTTTTTTAATGTTTCCCCAGATACTTCCAGATGTCTTGACCATGTATGTAACATTCTTCAGCACAGAACTGGGTTCTTAAGTATGATCAGAACTTAGAATTTTAAGTTCCACTTGGCTGCCTTCCCTAAAGTAGGACCTATGAGAAAGATTCTCATATATGTGTGTTTGTATTTATAATATTTAGTTTAAACACTGAGGTTGCAAAGTTGTTCCCAGTACAGTTGGGTTTTCTTTTTTACACAATTGCAAAATTGTTCATGATTGAGTTTCAGCCATTCAATTCATACCACCCTTAACCAGTGCAGATTTCCTGCCACCAGTGTCCCCAGTTTCCCTCCCACCCTCCCTAAGAGAGAGTTAGGGACTGTACTTCCGTATTATTGTGACAAGCGTTATATGAAATATATTATAAAACTAAACCTACCTTAATATTTGTCTTGCCACCACACCTTCTGGGAACAAAGGCAGATTAAGTTCTATTTCTCCCTAAGGAGAGTTGGGACTGAGAGGTGTGCAGGCACCTGGGGTCTTGGACCCAGATAAGGATGCCCTATCATTTACTGCTTGTCACTACCCTGACTCATCTTCTCTGATGTCTGTCCCTCCACCCATGGGAATTTTCAAGATGAGATGCCTGGAAACTGGGTGAGTTCTAAATCTGAGAGATGAGATGATTTGTCTAGAGAATTCTTCAAAAGGAGAATTTCTGAACTGCACCTCAGTTCCAATGAATCTAAATATCAGGCAACAGTTAAATGCAGCTCCTCGATTTACATAAGCAAGTGCCAGGTGGTTCCAATGCTCTGTGAGTACAAACCCTACCCGGGATCATTTGCCTTCTGTGACATGGAAAATGTTGGAATTTGTTTTTATTTTTCTTTTACAGATATTCCTCACTTAACGACCAAGTTTCGTTTCAAAGACTTGGTCATTGAGGGAATTGGTCATTGAGTGAGAAACTGCATGTATTGTATACAGTATTACAGTATATGCAGAGTACTTGACAATACAGTATTCTGATTAAGTAAAATAATGAGAAAGTGGGCCGGAGAGATAGAATGGAGGTAAGGTGTTTGCCTTGCATGCAGAAGGATGGTGGTTCGAATCCCGGCATCCCATATGGTCCCCCGAGCCTGCTAGGAGCAATTTCTGAGCATAGAGCCAGGAGTAACCTCTGAGCGCTGCCAGGTGTGATCCAAAAACCAAACATACTACTACTACTACTACTACTACTACTACTACTACTACTACTACTACAAATAATAATAATAATAATGAGAAATATCAAACTGAAAACTTCCCCTTGTTTTAATTTGCATAGGTTGTGCAATTTACACACAATACAGTACTGCAATATACATAACATAAAGTTAGTAAAGTAGGTATGGTGAGATGGTCTTAAGTGCAAGCAGTTGCTAAGCAGGTAGGTCATTAGGGGAGGAGTATCTGTATTATTTTGAGGGGAGAGGTTGGTAAGCCCTGGCAGCACTCAGGACTTACTCCTAGCTTTGTACTCAGAGATCACTCCTTGGAAGCATATGAAGTTGTGCAAGACAAACACTTTACCTGGTTCCTATCTCCCAGGCCCAGGGTACAGAGTTTGGTCAGGTGTTCTCTCAAGTGGTAGTTGCATTCAGTGAGCTCCTGCACTTCATTCCCTCCATTTATGGACTGCATCTGTCATCAATGGGTTTTAAGAGAGGCTCCTTTTGGGGCTCAAAGGGAACCTGAGAGAAACTCTTGTTAGCTTCAGACTTAGGGTCTGTCCCCCAAAAGACCACCAGGAGACAAACAGTACTGCAAGTGCAATGGAGTAATTTATTACCAGCATTCTGGGGTCACCCCTTGTCAGGCAAAGACCTCTTACTAAGCTCTCAGGCTCCTTTTAATAGGGTTCCAGAGGCTCCAAACCATTACAGTTGACCTTTAAGTTGATTGGCTGTTTCTGAGGTGTTGTCTAGGGTGTTTCCTTTTATGGCTAGATATGTAGAGTGGTATATTGTATTTTATAGGGCTTGGGGTCTGTGTCAGCTGAAATAGTAGATAAGGTTAATCACCTGCAGCCCCCTGGGTGTTTCTAGTTTATCTAACTGTTCTGATACGTGCTCTCGAAGTTCCCGGAACTGACTACTCTGGCCTAGTTCCTTCTGCCACATATATGAGGCCTATCATGGAAATCTTTATGACTAACACAAAGCCAGTGTTACAGAACAAAACATCAGTTAATTCCAAACTTGCATTCCCTCTAACTTCTAACACTCTAGCTTACTGCACCCAATCTGAGATCCAGCAAATGTGATTGGCTTGACTATAAAAAATAACTTGGGGTACATGCATTTCTTTATCACTCAAGAAAGATTCCCATGTCTAGACACAATGTCATGTGTCTATTTAAATATATATTCATCTATAATGGGAATATTTTTCTTGGTTTGTTAGGGGGTCACACCTAGCAGTATTCAAAGATTACTTTTGGCTCTGCACTAAAGAATTATACCTGACAGTGTCCAGTGTACAATCAGGGATGTTGGGGATTGAACCCAGGTCAGCCATGTTCAAAGCTAATGCCTTACCCTCTGTACCATCACTCTGGTTCCTATAAGATCAATATTTAAATCAATTAATTAGTTTGAATAGAGGTCAATCACACCCAGAAGTATTCACAGGGCTGGAGATTGAATTCAGGGCTTTATATATGGTGATCATTCTATCACCACTTGAATCATACCCCCAATATTTTTTGCTTGTTTTGGGTCATTCCAAGTTGTGCTCAGGGCTTTCTCCTAACTCTGCACTCAGGATCATTCCTTATGGATTCAGGAGACCATATGGGGTGATGAAAATTAAACCATAGCTGGCTGCATACAAGGCAAGCACTTTACCTACTATCTTCCCACCCTACTATAAAGTTAACATATTATAGCAGATTGAAGAATACCCCATGGTTTAACATATTTCATCTTTGCTCTGTGTAAGTTTTCTGGGATGCTTACTCAATTGGTATAACTCCAGCCCTCGGGGCATCAGGAAATCTGAATTTATTTTTCAAGTTAACAATGTGAGATTTTAAGAAAGAGCATGAAAGAACACAAAATCATTTGGTAGACCCCTCGTCCCTCTTGCTCCCCAATCCTTAAGAATATGAAGTTGAAAAACAAAGAAGAAAGATTTAATTATTTAATTCTCCCCCTTACTTCTCCCATCCCTTAAAAATGAATCTAAGTGGGCTTTTGAAAAATCTGATGGAATTACTGTGAAGTCAGAATAAGTAACAGGGTAACAGAGATGAAAGCGAGCAACCAGAACAGACACAGTTTTCAGTACTGGGTGCAGACAGCAAATTCTGACACTAAACTTCCTAGTACCAAGGTATAAAGGGCAAGTAGTGAATTTGTAGGGCTAGCTCTTTTGATCATTAGTGTGATTCCAAAGATTAGAAAGATTTTCTTGGATCACCCCTCAAGAAGAAACCTGTCTCCATCTAGAAAATTATATCATACATGCTAATAAGTTTATTGTAAGAATTTTGCTTCCTTGTAGATAGTCTTTCCTGTGACCTGCAGGCAGCTTGTCCATCTACTCCAAAAGTTTATACTTGGACCAAAAGCACAATGCATGTGGTTCCTGGAATAAAACTTCCTTAGACTTCTTGGATTTTATTCCAGTTTGCTTTAGTCTCTACTCTAGAATTCTTGGATGCTGCTCCACTTTGCTTTCATTTGTAGGATAAATCCATAATCATGACCCAAGTCTACTCCCTCGGTCATGCCACAGATCTTTCCATTATACTCTTTGTAACAAGGCTTCTAGGGCCCACTTCCTTTCTTAAACATTATAATTTTTCTCCACAGTATTCTAATATCACTTTCTGCACCTTCTGGATCAGAGAGTAGGACCAACCAGAATTCCATGTACATAATCTATGTACTCCAAACTCTGCTGCCACCACCAACATTTCAGCACAAGGACATCTTGAAAAAAATCAGCTGTTCATGGTACTTTGCATATCTCCCCAGCCTGAAACTCCTCTTTTCTCCCCCTAAATCCTTACACTATTATAACTCCTCGCCCAAGAGATAGCTTTGATCTTTAGACTTTGGGGCTGCAAAGATCAATTTGATCTTTGCAAACGTTTTCTTTCTACTCTAACATGGGGCTAAAGCTCCTTTGATCTGCTTTGCTAAATTCTTGAATCATGTTGGCCCAGGGAGGATCTCTGGCTGACCTCCTATGAAAGAGAGGGCTGCTGCACACTCCTTCTGAAGCCGGCCATGGTCTGCAGTGAGCCTACCTTTTGCATTCTTTTACTTTCTTTCAGTACTTGACTTATTGCCTCCCCAACCATCCTTTTGCTTTCCATCAATACTTGACCCATTGCCTCCCCAACCATGAAGTTTCAATCTAGGCACATGTCTGTTGAATCATTACTTGTACTGTCCTAGTTCATCTAAGCATAATGTAATTATCCTTACAACTTTCCAAGCCTATCCAAATCCTGAAAACACAGGCTGATACAGAATCTCCATGCTTGCTGGTGCTTACTCAACCTTCTCCTCTCCAAGATGCAAATCAGCTCTCAATGCTTTCAAATGGAGATGGACATTCTCTATAAGAGATCACTCTGCCTGGTTCATAAGAAAAACACCATTCATTGAGCTTTCTGGGTGAGAACTGACGGGGGTTGCCTCCCAGGTTATGGAGAACTGGACTGATCTTCTAGGATCTACTTTTTAAAAAAGTTTTAACTTTAAGGCATTGTAATTTTAAAAGTTAATTATAGTTGAGTTTTAGACATATAATATTTTAGCATTAATCCCATGACCAGTGTCAAACCTTCCTCCACCACCTTCCCTTACTTTTCCCCCCTTCCCCCAGCTCCCCATCATAACAGGCACCCAATTGGGTTGTGCCTCATGATTTCAGTATTGTTGAATCTGTGGTTTGGATATTTAGTTCTGTTCTTCCTTACCACCACCAATGTAACTGAATTCACTTAATCCCATCTTCTGTTATTTCACACCTATCTTTTTCCTCCTCAATTCTATCTCTTTTCTTCTCCCCAATGTACTCTGGGACCAAAAGTGTAGTCCAAGTACCACACACATTTACTATCATCCTCTATTTATCCTTCTTCTTCTGGCTTACTTCATTTAACATTATATCTTACAGGTCCATCCATGTTGCAGTGAATTGCATGATCACATTCTTTGAAACTATGTAATATTCCATTAAATATTATATGTATATATATATATATATATATATATATATATATAACCACAACTTAATGATCCACTCATCTTTTCTTAGGCATCTAGGTTGATTGTAAAAATTAAAGGCACCTACTCTTGACCTCAGAAGAGGGAATGATTCATGTCACCACACTATAATGCTGCAGAAAAAGAGCAGAGATTCTTTATAATCTTTTTAATTTTTGGACATTACCAAATTGTGCTCAAGGCTTACTCCTGAAGTGACACAAAAGGCTCATGCCTGATGGAACTTGGTAGGCCATACGTTGTGCCAGGGATTGAACAAGGGGTAGGCAAAGAGGCTGCAGGTAAGTGAAGGCAAGCACCATCATTCCAGTACTATCTCTATTCCCAGAGCAGATTTTTCTTAAGTTTTCTCTTTTTCAAAGACTGCAGGATTTCCTCCAGGGAAATGAGAATATGGTGGTCATACTTACCTTGAAGTAGAGAATGCTAAGGCAGCATGTTCCTCAAGACAATAAAGATGCTACCCAGGATGAAAGCACAGAACCCTGTAGTTGGGCCCTGGCTTCCCTCAGAGACCATCATGATCCTCGGAAAAATGATTAACAGGGGTGACTGATTAACAGTACCTAAATGTTATATTACTTACCTATGACCACTGTTTCTAAGACACAGCTGCCTCTCAGTGGGTGAGTGTGATTATTATCTCCTTTTAGAATTGAGTAAGCAGAGGTACTCAGAGGCTCAGAAACTCACCCAAGATCTCACATACAGTAAGAGCTGATGGTGAGATATGAACAGTCAACCTGCCCTCACAGTCTACCTTCTGCTCTAGAAAAGGCAGTGCAAGCCCAAGCATGAAAATGTCGGGTCATTTGAGTGGTGTAGATGACCCTTAAGGCAAATTTCTGCCATCTTCCCTGGCATATGCCAACTCCCAAATTGCACCACAGCTCGTTTCTGCAAGAGAGTAGCAATGCTATAGCCTGGGAAGTTGAGTGCTTGAGTTTAATGCCATGGGAATCAGGCAATCCCCAGTTGGAAGCACCACACATCCTGTGCTGGAAATCAGATGGAGAGTGCCAGACTGGAGGATATTTGCAAGCAGCTCCGGGTGTGAAATCAACAAGCCAGTGGAGAAGGTCAGTGGGAGACAGAGTTTGAGGGTGGCAGCCAGTGGATCTGATAGAGGAATTAGTCTCCTAAACTTCCGAATCTTCCCTTTCCCAGTCAGCCCAGCTGTCAGCAACAATTTGGTGATTTGTCTGCTTATTTTTTATGAACTTGTATTTAAAAAATTAAGTTATTTTAAGCTCCAATATGATTTGCAATATCATTATTTGAAGAGTTTTATAGTTTTATTTATATACAATGTTCCACCATCCACCAGAGTACCCAAGTCCTTCCCCAGTATGGTCCTAATACCCTTCTCCTGTCCTATCTCTCTTTTTTTCTAAAGTTTATTTCTGTTGCCCCAAGCATTTGTCATTTCCTTACTTTGTTTCTATATTCCACATAGGAGAGTGATCATTCTGTGACTGTTTCTCTCCTAACTGGCTTCATGCAGCATGACTCTCCAGTTCCACTCATATGGTAGCAAACTGCATGGTTTTACTTTTCTGACAGCTGAGTAGTATTTTAATGTCTGACTTCTGTAGTGACTCTGCCTCGACTGGGTTGGAACAATTGGTTATGGGACCACAAAAAACCTATTTCACTTATTGAAATTCGATCATCTTGCTTGCAACCCATCATTGTCTTTTGCTGTTTGTATTGGATTACAGCATTGTTTTAACAATCTAGTGAGACAGCGAATCAGAAAGAATTTTGAGTGCTGTACAGCAAGACAAAAATGAACAAGGATAACTCACAGTTCTAAAGTACCTATTTTCCCAATTTATCCTATGTACAGACTTTTTGATATCCTAGAATAATCTTCTAGCAGATATCAGCAGACTTTTAGATTAAGGATTCAGAGAGTAAATTTCAAAGCTTTGTATGCCATGTATCTGTAGTAATTTTGGATGCACCAGAATTTGGAGGTACTCAGAGAGAAAAAGGAAATGATTGGGCAAAGCTGGTGTGTTCTAACAAAATTTTATTTGACCCAACTTGCCAATGGCACTTGGACCCAAATACCCCTGAAGAGAGGAGCCTACAGAACACAAATCAATGGAAATGAGCTGACCCTGCTAGAAGGGTGGAAACTGCTCCCCAAAACCTGCACATACATCAAGGTGAGTGCCATCCCACTCCATCATTGGCACCAGGACACACATCAACCTAAAGTGTCCAGACCCACATAGCCCCAAAGAAAGGGGCCAGATCTGTCACAAGAAACCTTCAAGGCAAAAGATAGTAACAAAATTCAATAAAATGAGTGCTTCACAAGACTACATCAATTATCCAGACTCACTTTAAAATTTGAAGAATACATAGCTTAATGGATAAACAATGGCTCAGAAACTTTACAGACTCAAGCTAGCTTTAAAAGACAAACTTAAAGGTCTACTTTAAGACAAGACAGATCAATAGACACACCAAACTCCTACATAAAGATGACACCAAATACCATCAAAATTATCTCTCTCAACATCAATGGACTAAATGTATCAGTTAAGAGACACAGAGTGGCACAATGGAGCAAAAGACTGAATCTAATATTCTGCTGCCTACAAGAAACATATTTGAATAGTCAGAACAAACATAGACTCAAAATCAAAGGTTGAAGTACAATCATACAAGCAAACAACTCTCTTAAAAAAGGATGAAGTGTCTATATTAAAATCAGATGACACAGAATTTAGATTTAAAAACCTCATAAGGGAAAGAGATGGACATTTCTTAACAATCAAGAGATATGTACAACAGGAAGAAATCACACACCTAAAGATACATGCATATAAAGAAGGAACCAGAAAAATATTGAAAGCAAATATTGACAAATTTTAAGGAAGACATCAACAGCAACACAATAATAGTGGGAGGTCTCAACACCACCCTGTCAACCCTTGATAGGTCAACCAGGCTGACACCTAACAAGAATATATGAGAACAAAGACACATATTGTCAAATTGTGGGACATAGAAAAAGCAATAGTTAGAGGAAATTTTATAGCTTTACTAGTACTCATCAAGAAGGAAGAAAGGGCCTACAAAAATAAATTAATGGCAGTTTATAAAATTAGACAGTGATCAACAAAATGAACCAAAACTGGGTAGATAAAAAATAACAAAGCTTAAAGAAGAAATTAATGAACTGGAAATCCAAAAAACAATCTGAAAAATCAATAAAAGCAAGAGTTGGTTCTTTGAAAAAATAAACCAGATTGATAAACTACTAGGAAAACTCAAAAAGAAAGGGAAAGAAACTTAATAAACTGAATTAGAAATGAATAAAAGGAGTTCAGTATAGATACTACTACAGAAATTCAAAGTATACTTTGAGAAACTCTATGCCACAAAACATAAGAACCAGGAAGAAATAGATAAATTCTTGGACTCTTATAACCTCCCAAGATTGAACCAAGATGATCTACCATATCTGAACAGATCCAAGTCTATTCAGGTTATTAAAATGGTGATAAAAATGTCTTTCGAAAAATAAAGCCCAGGCCCATATGGATTCACTAAAGAATTATTTCAAACTTTCAAGAGGACCTGCTGCCAACACTTGTCAGGCTGTTCCAGGATATTGAAGAAACAGAAACAGTCCCAAATAGTTTTTAAGAGACTAATATCACCATGATAGCAAAAGCAGACAGAGCTGTCACAGAAAAAGAAAACTACAGACCACTAATCCTGTGAACATAGAAGCAAAGATACTCAAAAAAGCTCTTTGCAAATAAGATCCAGCACCTCATCAAGATGGTCATGCACAGAGACCAAGTAGGTTTCATTCCAGAGATGCAAAGATAGTTTAACATAAATAAGTCAATCATAATAATATGCCAGATAAATAAAAGATAAGTAAAAATCATAGAATCATATCAATAGATGCAGAGAAAGTTTTTGATAAGATCCAATACCCATTAATGATAAAACTCTCAACAATGGAAGGAACTTTTTTCAATACAATCAAGGCCATTTACCACAAGCCCATGGCAAATATTATACTTAATGGAGATAAACTGAAGGCCTTTCCTCTAAAATCTGGCACAAGATAAGGCTAAGTCCTCTTACCACTCTTATTTATCATAGTACTGGAAGTACTTGCCATAGAAATTAGGTAAGAAAAATCAAGGCCATCCAAATACGAAAGGAAGAAGTCAAACTCTCACTGTTTGCAGATGATGTTACTATATTTAGAAAATTCTAAAAACTAAAAATAATTCTAGACACAATAGATTAGTGAAGCTGTAGGTAAGGTGCCTGCCTTGCCTGCGCTAACCTAGGATGGACCGTGGTTCGATCCCCCGGTTTCCCATATGGTCCCCTGTGCCTGCCAGGAGTCACTTCTGAGCGCATAGCCAGGAGTAACCCCTGAGCATCACTGGGTGTGGCCCAAAAACCAAAAAAAAAAAAAACAAAAACCAAAAAAAAAAACACTTCATTGAGACTAAAGTCATTTTCAAAGGAGGAAACACCACTGTCCAAACAAGTAGAAACAGATAAACAAGTGGGACTACATTACACTGAGAATTTCTGCACCTCAAAGGAAACAGTGACTAAGACACATAGATCACCCACGGAATGGGAGAAACAATTCACCAACAGCCATCAGATAAGGGGCTAATATCTAAGATATACAAGGTACTGACAGAACATCACAAGAAAAAAAAAATCTAACCTCATCAAAAATAGGGTTAAGAAATGAACAGACAATTCCTTAAAGAAGAAATACAAATGGCCACAAGGCACATGAAAAAATGCTCCACATCACTAATCATCAGGGAGATGCAAATCAAAACAACAATGAGATATCTCATGCCATAGAGACTTCACACATCACAAAAAAAAAAAAAAAAACAAGACTAGTTAATGCTGTCAGGGATTTGAGGAGAAAGAACCTCGCATTAACTGATGGTGGGAATGCCATCCAGTCCAGTCTTTCTAGAAAGCAACATGAATATTTCTCATAAATATGGAAATTGAGCTCCCATATGATCCAGCAATACCACTCCGAGGGATATACCCTATAAGCACAAAAACTCAATACAAAAATGCCCTTTGCATCCCTATGTTCATTGCAACTCTATTTACAATAGCCACAATCTGGAAACAACTCACTTACCTGACAACAGATGAGTGGCTAAAGAAACTTTTGTACATACGCACAATGGAATGCTACAAAGCTGTTAGGAAAATAAAGTCATGAAATTTGCCTATACAGGGATGAATTTGGAGACTATTATGCTGAGTGAAATAAGTCAGAATGAGATAGACACAGAATAATTTCACTTATTTGTGGGATTTATGTAAAAAAGACAGTTTGGTAATAATACTTAAAGAGAATAAGGATAATGGCTGGAAGGATCAGCCCATGATATAAAGCTTACCACAAAGAGTAGTGAGTGTGGTTAGAAAAATGACTATATGGGGCCGGAAAGATAGCATGGAGGTAAGGCGTTTGCCTTTCATGCAGAAGGTCATCAGTTCGAATCCCAGCATCCCATATGGTCCTCCGTGCCTGCCAGGAGCAATTTCTGAGCATGGAGCCAGGAGTATCCCCTGAGCACTGCTGGGTGTGACCCAAAAACCACAAAAAAAAAAAAAGAAAGAAAAATGACTATACTAACAACTATCATGACAATGATAGTGAGAGAGAGAAACAGAATGCCTATCCTGAAGACAGCAAGGGATGAATGAGGAGGGAAATGGAGGACATTGGTGGCAGGAAAGTTGCACTGGTGAAGGGTGGATGTACATCTTATGACTGAAACGCAAATATAAACATGTTTGTAACCATGGTGCTTAAATAAAAACATTATTTATAAAAAAAAACTTCACTTAGATTCCACATCCCTCCATCAAGTTCCCACTGAACAAAGAGTTCCATGTAAAACATTTGTGAAAAAATAATTCAGAGACAAAGAGAAATGGGTGCATCACACACACACACACACACACACACACACACACACACACACACACACACAGTATTTCCAAGAACCAAGAGACTGGACAGCTTTTATAACAAAACATTAGCCTATTTCCTTCCCTCCACCCCTCTCTTCATTTATCTTTTTCCCTTTATCTAGTCCTTCCTTCCTTCATTTTCTTCCTTCTTTCATCCATCTTTTCTTCCTTCATTATTCCTGACTCAGTGTCTTGGGATCATTCTCAGTGATCCTTCAAGATAATTCTTCATGCAGTTAGGTAGAACTATCTCCCCATCCCCAAATAACCATATTTGAATGGCATTATCATTCTGATACTTTCTCTTTGATTAAAGCATGCTGTATAGAATCCTTACCTTATTCTCTGTCTAGCTAACTGTGCTTTATGTTCTGTTTCCAAATCTGGATGTAAATAATTTCTCACATTTGCTTTACTCTAATATGTAGATCATGTATCACATTCAGGCAGGACCTAGAGATGTCTAATGCTCATCTCCAGAAATTATTTGAATGATTAATTGAAAATGTACCACAGTCAGGTACAATTTTGGTTTGGCAGTCTTGATTATCTACCATGATTTTCAATACTGTTATATAGTTATAGGTTTCCCTCTCTGGACAACAGGAATTCGTTTACTTGAAATTATTAGATGGTTAGTTTTTAGGACTGAGTATACTATTTCCACTCGTTTACATGGAAAACTATTTGAATATTATCAGAGACCAAAACATCTTTAATTATACCCAACAGGGATGGTCTACTTTTATATACAAAAACAAGCTTGCCATTTATGTGGGCCACAATATGTAGGGAGGCTCCATATGAGTGCTAGGATAAGCGCGTCTGTACTCTGACTTATCTCGTAAACTATTTTATGCTTCGGAGATTTAAAACAAAGACTCATAAATTCAGATTCCTCAATTTCCTAGTTAAACTCTACAGAGGGATTTCTGGAGTTTAACAACTCTAATTTCTAAGAATCCTTTAAAAAGCATTTTTTATGAGTTCAATAAACATTACTTTACACGATGATGTCACCCATCTGGGCTTCTATATTGTAAAAGAAGCTTAAAATTATTGAAGACATGCTTCAGTCATGTTATAAAATCACTAGTGCCAAGAACTTTTTTGGGGTTTCACTACATAGGAGACGAAATGTCTTATATGAAGCACCAGTAGATTTGGAAACAGTTTGAAAAAGTTGTAGAAAAAGTTTTAGATATCCAGGTTGTGAGAGAGGCTGAAATTCTGTCTCACAGGCAGGGCAGTTTTCCAAGTGCCATTACACTGGTTTTAAACATATATATATATATATATATATATATATATATATATATATATACATACATATATATATAATTAAATACATTTAAATATTTAATATTTAATTTAAATATTTAAATAATTTATATATATATAAATATATATTCCTGGAAGTGCCTGGGGTAATATGTTGTCCTAGAATTAAACTGGGGTTGGCTTCATGCAAGGATTCTGGAACCATCTCTCTGGCTCTACAATTGTATTTTTTGGGGGGGGGGTTTGGGTCATACCTGGTGATACTTAGGGGGTTACTCCTGGCTATTGACTCAGAAGTTGCTCCAGATTTTAAAGTTAAGGTAGGCTATTTCTAATTAGTATTGAGTAAACTAAGTTTATTGAGATGACTGTTTGGTAATAATAGTATAATTGAATTTATCCACTAAATCCAAGTTTTAAATATGTATGAAATTTGAATAATCAAATGAAGCAATGGGGTTTCATTTAAGTGAACTTTGTTCAAGTTTCTTTCCCACCCCCTTTTGTGGGGAAAACACATCTGAAACCATGGAGACCTGAAACAACATACTGATCATTTGACAAATGGATGAGGTTATTAATTCATATGCTCTAGTTCAAAAAGGTGTCAAGGTTTCATTTGTATAATTTCAATTTGGTTTGCTCAAGTTCTTAGTTATTCGAAAACATGTGACAATATCCAATTGAATTTTTGGGTCAGTGAAGCCAGCTTTTTAGAAAAAGGAAGAATTAAGAAGAGATTATTTCAGAACTTCCAATCACTTATGAAAAGTTGAAATGGCACTTGCTCCTTTTCTGGTTTCCATTGGCTTTAATATGTTCTGATTTAATAGCAGCAGGGGAGAGGTGGTTTAAGCAGTCACAATGTGAACAAAAAAAAAAGAGATATATCTAGAAGTATGCTAAACTTTCAGTGAAAAACATATCTCAGTTTGCTTCTGATGAAGAATGATAAGAAGAAAATAGATACATTAAATATTTTGAAAAAATAAGTGAACAGCCAAGGCAACATAAAATTTAAAATGTTTAAAAAGTTTCAAAGATTACATTTTCCCCTTTATTGAAAGCAAGGTCATTTTGACACAAGAAACAAAATAATCCTCAAAAAGAAAAAGCATTAACATTAAGAAATGACTCTTATTGTGAGCCAGTTCACAATATGAAGCTCACCACAAAGAGTAGTGGTGCAGTTAGGGAAATAGCTACACTAATAACTATCATGACAATGTTAATGAGTGAGAGAAGTAGAACACCTGTCTCAAATACACACAAGGGTTGGGAAGGAGGAGGGCGGGACATTGGTGGTAGGAATGTTGCTCTGGTAAAGAGGGTGTTCTGTTTATGACTGAAACCCAATTACAATCATGCTTGTAATCATGGTGCTTAAATAAAGATTTTATACATTAAAAATAGAATATGAAAAAAAAAGAAATGGCTCCTTACCTTAAATATGAAAGCCCATTAAAAACAAGACAAAGTCAGGGGTTAAGGTGTTTGCCTTGCATGTGGAAATCCCCAGATGTGGTACCAGATGTGGCCCCCTACACATCACTGCCCAGGAGTGCTCCCTGAGCACAGCACCAAGAGTAAATTCTGAGCCTCGGCAGGTATTTATTGCCCAAACCTGCCTTGTAACATCCTCCTACTCTACCCCCAACTCTACAAGCACTAAGAATAGAAACTTAATTATTAGGGAAATGAAAATTACACCACAAGGATATGTCACTTCACATCCATTAGATCATAATTTAAAAACAAACACAAAATAAGAAGTCCGGGTGAGTTTGCAGAAAATTCATATTGAACACTTTTCTCATATATTTTAGTAGGAGCATAACTCAATTCAGGCCTTTGGGAAGGGGCATTGGTGACTCCTCAGAGCATTAGTATGGTCCAAGAGTCCGATTTATTTATTTTTTCTTTTTTTAAACTTTTTTTTTTTTATTGAGACCAAGGTGAATTACAAGTCTTTCACAGTTGTATTTCAGTTCATAGTGTCAGTGAATTAGGGCCATACCCACCACCAATATTGGCCTCCCTTCACCATAGTTCCCAGCATGCATCTCATACTTCTGCTCTTAGTCCCCTAGACTGTTTGTCCATTTTTGTAAAGCCTGTTATAGTATGGGTTTCTTGATTCAGTCACTGACATTGGTTTGGGTATTTAGGGCTGACCACTTTTTATTTGCACTCAATGCTCCTAAGACAACTTTGCCCCAGGGTCCCATCTACTTTTTTTTTCTTCTTTCCCCAGTTTGTAGGAAGTCATAGAAATATGAGGCAGAACAAGATGTTTCACAACAATCCTATTTCTGAGTACACACGCAAAAAAATTGAAACAAGGGACTTGTGCATATATCGACACACCTCTTCTAATATATCTCTATCCATCCAGCTCTTCTCAGTACTACTTACAATAGACAAGGGATGGAAACAATCCAGAGTCCATTGACAGATGTTAGAATTAACCAAATGTGACAAATAATCAGATGGGATACTATTCAGTTTAGAGAGGAAATACATTTTACAAATAGTCTCACATGAATGAACCTTAAAGACATTATAATAAGTGAAATTAGTCTATCATATCTGAAAAAAATACAGCATACTATTACTTATGTGAGGTACTCAAATAGACAGAACCATAGAGAAAGTAGATGAATGGTGACCAGAACATGTGGGGAGAGGAAAATGAATGACAGTGTCAATAAATTTAGAGTTTCAGTTGAAGAAGTTATAATGTTTGGGACGTAGACACAACAATCTGGAAGCACTTACTAATGCCACAGAACAATTCACATTGGTTTCAATAAAAAGTATAAGAAAAATAATCAAGATGCAAATTGTGTATATATTTTATGGCAATAAGAATGATTTTAATTTATACTTGCACACAGTTAGTACTCTAATTTTCTGGAATAGTATTAGAGAATGGTCTGCTTCTTTCAACTTTCTGCAATCTGGTCATGTCTAGATATAAACTCTGCTTTCCTAACATAGCATTAAGGAAACAGCTGGGGTCACAAAGCACCAGAGGAGATGTGTGATTTTTCTCTTTGAGGTCTCACCATGTCTTTCTTACAGATTCAATGAAATGTCCTGCATTGCGACCAGCAACACTTCAAGGCAGACAAGGCACAGACCTTGCCCACAAACTTCATTTATTCTCTCTCCTAAACAAAGAAAATGCAGACAACCATGCTCCTGGTAATAAAGAGGGCTACAAGAGTTGGAAAACACCTTTACTAAATTGTCTTTTGGCTTCTCTTATGCTAGCCTTTAAACCAGAGGATACTTGGAGGATACTTTTTATCTTAAATTGTGGGGATCTTCAGAGACCACCATAAAGATTGCTATAACTTTATGTTGGGGAAGGGGTGGTACAAGGGACCCCTTGAGTTATATGGCCAGCCCTTGGGCATCTTTTCATTTATTTTCATATAAAGGCATAGAACATCCTCTTCCAACTAAGGGAGAGATTCCTCCCACTTCTACAGAAACTTTTGGCACTGTCTTTCCAAATAATGCCCAGTGCTGTTTTATAGATGCTCTATCACTTGTGTGCTGCATTTTTTTTCATGGGGGAACTAAGGATGCAGTAAGCACCCTACATGTGTTTATATGAGTCAACAGAAGCTCGCATCAGCCCTATAGACTTTAGAGTGGATGAAAGGAAGAATTTAAGTCATGCTGTGCAAGAATAATCTATAACCCTTCTCTCTACAGACTCATGTTCGCAAGCAATGCCGATATTTAGGTGAATGAAGAGACCCACAAACATCTTAGAGCTTTGGAGCTTCCTTCTTTTGAGGCATAAATGACATAAACCAGATTTGGCACTATGATTCTCTTTTTGAATTGTCTTACATTTTCAATTCAAGATGGAATTACTCAGATGTTGCTTTTCCTCCCTAAAATTTTTTTCATAGACAAAATAAATTTATTCACTTATGGCCAGTTAAGAAAACTGTGAAGCATATATACTTGTCATCACTTTGTGACGTCATTTCGCAGACACTCATCACTTCTTGCTTGGTCCTTGACGGCCCCATATGTCCTCAGGAGACCCCTAATTCTAAGCCATCAGAAGTCTGCTTTCTAAAAAGGCACTTTATGAAATATTTACAACTTGAAATAATTTTTTAGGATAAGGCAAGAAGTTTATTTCACAGTATTAAAATTTTAACATATCCAACATAACATTTATAGGAGTGAAAACTATTGACATATCACAAGTGACAGTTGGATTTTTTTTTTCAAACCTCAGATGATTTTGAAGGAGGGCATATCTGGCAGTGCTAAAGGCTTACTTGTGGATCTACCCTCAGGGACAAGTCTTGGCAGGGATTAGGGAACTATGTGGGGCCCTAGGAATCAAACCTGGGTTGGTTATTTGCAAGGCAAACACCCTACTCATTATACTAGTTCTCTAGCCCAAGTCTTTGATAATTCATAAGAATTTGAGATAGTTGGAGGCATAGAGTATTCCTTCAGTGGAAAACAGCACCTACCCTGCAAGCATGAGGCTGCAAGTTGGACCCCTGGCACTTCACACAGTTGCAGAGCAGAGACCTGGAGCTGCAACATTGTTCAGTCTTGGATGCACCCCAACTAGGAACATGGGAACCAGCAAACACTGCAACTAAAGATGTGTGGACATCAGTAGTATCAGGAGCAAGAACCACAACCAGCAGTAAGTATGACTTTCCCAATGATCTCTGCAATAGCATCTGGGATACAGCAAATGAAAAAGAAATAGCTATTAAAATGAAGAGATAAAAGCATTTGAGTGGCTGGAGTGGTGGTGCAGCTGTACGTGCGCCGTGCACATGGCTAGTCTAAGACAGACTGCGGTTTGATCCCTCAGCGTCCCATAAGGTCGCCCAAGCTAAGAGCGATTTCTGAGTGCATAGCCAGGAGTAACCCCTGAGTGTCACCAAGTGTTGCCTCAAAAACCTGTAAAAAGGAAACATTTGAAAAACATGCTTGCGCAGTGCAAATCTTTTTAGATATAACACAATACATTGGTGAAAGCTAATGTCTTCCCAAGGACTAAAGTAGGTTTTATGGTTCTTAGACCCTTTTGTTATAATTTCTCTAGATTTATGTTTAATAATTTTCATTCTTCATAGCTTCACAAACTTGTAGATATCTTCAAAAAACAGTATCATTTAGTTTAGCTTTTTATTTATGCATGTGAATTAAAGCAGCATTTGTTTTCCCTATAAGCACAGAATTGTTTCTTTTTTTGTTTGTTTTTTGTTTTTTTGAGCCACACCCATTTGATGCTCAGGGGTTACTCCTGGCTAAGTGCTCAGAAATTGCCCCTGGCTTGGGGGAACCATATGGGATGCCAGGGAATGGAACCGCGGTCCCACAGTCCTTCCTTGGCTAGCGCTTGCAAGGCAGACACCTTACCTCTAGCGGTCCCACAGAATTGTTTCTTAATAATATTCATGTATGTACTTGGCACATGATGACTAAGTTTTACTTTGCACAGTGACCTACAAACAAATATATTTCAATAGATGTGTACATTATATTTTGCAATAGAACATTTGGTCTGCTAATAGCATGAGGGAAAGAGCCATTCTCATCTTTTTCCCACATGGTTAATCAATCCATCAGTTATATTACATAAGATTCTTTCCATAGAAATGAAATGTCAGCTTTATCATTCATTCATTTCTACTTTCATTGGAACCTTTTCTGAACTCAGAATGTGTGTTTGCTTATGTGTTTATACCTGAGCTGTACTGTTTTAGTAATAATAGACAAATAATATTAAGAATAATAGCAAATGAGGGCCCGGGAGATAGCATGGAGGTAAGGCGTTTGCCTTTCATGCAAAAGGTCATCAGTTCGAATCCCGGTGTCCCATATGGTCCCCCGTGCTTGCCAGGAGCAATTTCTGAGCATGGAGCCAGGAGTAACCCTTGAGCACTGCCGGGTGAGACCCAAAAACAAAAAACAAAACAAAACAAAAAAAAAGAATAATAGCAAATGCATTGCTGACTTTTACATATATCAGTCATTGTTCCAAGCACATTTCACATGAAAACTCAGTTTTCAAAACTCTGTAAACTGAGCAAAATTCTCATTGGGATGAAAAAAAACTACATAGATCCTGGCAGAATTAGAAATACTATGTCATGAGATTGTGCAAAGCTGACTCAAACATTAGATCTGATATTCATTGGGTAATGGGTCTTCTTAAAGCATTTCTTAAGTGACCTTAACCCTACAGGTAAATTTTGTTAAATGTCTAATTTTCAAGCAAAATAAAACTATTCATTTTTTATTGGTTCCAACAAAGAAAAGTCTAGGACAGATGATTGTATTGGTAAGTTTCATCAAATATCTGAAAAATAAACAATATAGAGAACATTCATAAAATCTTACAAAATTATGAGAAAGAGTACTTCCCACCTTATTTTATAAGACTAACATTGATCATAAAATCAGGCAAGAACACTTTAAGAAAAGAAAATCATGAGCCAATATTCCTAATGAATGTTGATATGAAAATCTTGAACAAAATATTAGCAAGTTGGGGCCAGAGAGATAGCACAGCGCTAGTGTGTTTGCTTTGCAAGCACTGATCCAGGACAAATGGTGATTCGAATCCCAGCATCCCAGGAGTGATGCCGTGCCTGCCAGGAGTGATTTCTGAGCAAAGAGCCAGGAGTAACCCCTGAGCATCGCCAGGTGTGCTCCCCACCCCCCAAAAAGAAGATAGAATGAATACCTTACCCTCATAGCTTTTCATTGGGAGCTAATTGGGTGCGCACCACTCATCCAAAATATGAACAAGCTAAATTCAACAGCACACTGGGAGGAACATATGCCATGATCAAGTGGGACTTATTCCAGGGATAGAAGAATGGTTTAACATCTTAAAATTTATCATTGTGACATGCACATTAGTAAAATGAAGAATAAACTTACAAAATAATCTTAATAGATGAAGAAAAACATTTCAGAAAAATTCATCCTCTGGTGAAAGGTCAATGTTACTGAAAAAATGACATTCTAGTTACCTTTCCATTTTTTGTTGTCTTAAAGTGAAATATTTGACATTAAACAGTTATTGATTGACCTGCTTCAGGCTTGGAAGAAACAAAGGGGACCACTTTTATGTTTCTTCTTCAAACAACTAGGAAAACAGATAAAATATAAAGTTTTCAGAAATGTATAATGCACAGGAAAGTGAAAGCTGAGAGAATAAAAATAAATGAAGTGAACCCAAGGAATGTCCTGTGTTGTTTGGGAGAGTTTCCAGACCACAGGAAAGGGAGGGAACATCCAAACAGAGCTGGTTATCACACAAGTTGAGGAGACAATTCAAAGTTCAAGAGGCAAGAGTGAATATTTACTGCAAAATATCATAGTAGGAGCAGATATATATATATATGTATGTAGATACATATATTTAACTATAAACATATGGAGTAGCTTGTATTGAAGCCAGGATTCAAACTCTTGCAATCTGATCTCAGCACCCAGGTCCTTCAAATACTATACAAGGATTCCTTGCAGAACAATATGATATTCCACTATACCATCCATTTTGTAATATATTACATGCATCATACTATATTGTACTTTCCTACAAAGAGTCCCTTGCTTATGATGATTCAACACAATAATTATCCAACTTATATTTTAGAGATTTTGGGATCATACCCAGCAGTGCTCAGGGGATACTCCTGGCTCAGGGCTCATTGATCACTTTTAGAAGTATTTAAGGTACATGAGGCCAGAGTGGTGGCACATGCAATAGGGTGTTTGTCCTGCATGCATTAACCTACGACCGTGCATTAATCCCTGACACCCCATATGGTCCCCCAGGCCAGGAGCGATTTCTGAGCTCATAACCAGGAGTAACCCCTGAGCATCACCAGGTGTGGCCCAGAAACAAACAAAAAAGAAGTATTCAGAGTACAGTATTATTGTTAATCAAAATCCAGGGTCCAGAATGCAAAGCAAGAAAGCATTCAATCTAGCCCTTTAAGCAATCTCCCTGGCTCAGATTTCCAACTTTACACAAAAGTTGTAGACATCCAGCAGAAACTACATCACATCTTAAGAAAGGCTGCCACATGCAACACCTGATTTGTATGTATCTGTAGACTAAGAGGTTGATGGCCCTGCATTCTCCCTAAATTCTCTTGAGAACTTGTTTAGAGGTTCTAGCAGGAGAGTGCAGCCACTCCTATGCTCTTGACTAAAGAATAGTCCTTCTCTACTTGTGAAAACTGATCCTCTTTGGGAGGGTCAGGGACCTGCCTTTCCAGTCAGATCTGAAGAATCAACACTGAACATCAATGGGACAATGGAAACTCCCGCCACATTACCCTCACATTGAACACACTTTGAATTTGAATGCTGATCTTCTCCTGGGGGGGACAATATGCTCCATGATACTGTCTCCCCTGAGCCCAGGCCCTGATAGCAAGTCACACCTAAAAGCCAGTCAAACAACTCACCAGAAAAATCAACCCACGCTCAACCGTGAGCTATATTTAGTGTTTTCAAGCTTCTGCTGAGTGTCACAGAGCATAACCCCATCATAAATCAAGGGAGAGTCATCTTAGAGTCGAAGATGGCAATATAAACAATACAGAGAAAGAGAGACCTGTTTCGTCATTAGAACAACCTAGAGAAGGAAAGACTTGGGCTGTGTATAGGATGAACCTAAATTAACATTATTAACCTCAGTTAAATAATATCTATAAAAAGAAAAAGATCAACCTTGTGTTTGAATGCTAAGAAATGCTGAGAAATAAACTTGAGAAATCCAGGAAGAAGTAAACTAAGCATTCTGGGAAGGTTAAGAATTTTTTCTTTTAGTTTTTGAAGAACCAGGAAAACATACCATCTGTTTCTTCTCCCGATTCACACAGAAAGACACAACTTTTGAGAACTAGAAGTGATGAACTGACCTCCAGGATAGACTCTGGTTTAAACTATGAGTGGAAGTGATGGTTTTATTTTGAGGCCAGTCATGCTCTTCCCAGACAATTAGACCAACTCTTTCCTTTACACTGACACAGAAAAAAGCTACAAGATGGAAGAAATTAAAGCGCAATTCCCAGAGGAGAGACTCAATGTTACGTAACCATACAAGCCATCAATCTACCTTTATTGTTTCAAGCTACTGAGATGTTAGAGATTTTATGTGAAAGCAATTAGTTTTAAGTATCCTGCCTAATGAAATAGATATGACTACAGACTGACTGCAGACTGAGAGAATTCAGGAAATCCTCAAGCTTCTATTTTGCTTGGTCCTTCCCTCCCTGTTTCACTTCGTTGGTTCTAGGAGCTTCCAAAAATGTTATGTTCTTCTGTATGACAGTCAAAAGGAAATAATGTTTTACAAATACATTAATTACAGACTATTTTAGGATCAATATTTTCTCTCAGGACAATCTTTTGTAATAATGAATACTGAACAATCTGTATCCATTTTTTGATTTACATATTTTTGTGCCTTATGTTATTTAATTAAAAAAGGAAGATGGGTCTGACTATCATTCTTTGGCAGCAGTTCAAAGCAGTTTTAACACTGCTTAACAAGATTCTTAGTACTCAAAATAATTTTCAAATTAAAAAAAAAGCACATTTTTCATGTGTGAAGATATAACTTGGCTATATTTCATCAGCAGTAGTTTTTTTCCTAAAGTTTTAAGAATCCTGAATTGCTTTGAAAAACTTTTCTGTCAGGGTTGAGATTTCTAATGGAACCTTCTGCATTAGAAGCCGTATTGATCAACTATACCATTAAGTGACAAAATGGTACAATTTATCATGTCCACATGGAATTATGGGAAATCCTCTCCACTGCTGTGGGTCTTTGTATACACTTTCTCATTCCTTCCCATAACAAGCTAATGATAGAAGAGCTTTCATTTCAGTCTTTTGTTTCCAACAAGCAAATGCATGCAAACAGGCAATTAGTTTTGAAGTAGTATACTTTCTCTTCTACTGTTTAAAGCAATGATTTGTTTATTTCAAAGAGTAAACACTATTTATGCCAATAAAGCAAATTACCTTTTGCATGTATAGAATAGTCTCTCTATGTTAGCTAGTAGACCCCTCGCTCATGCCATTGCATATCAAATAAGTTATTAAACTCCATTAACTGAAGTGCATACAAGAGCACACTGGCTTGAGGGAAACATTTCTACTGACACTGGGTCTTCAAAATCAAAATAGTCTTTTGGGGGCTAATCAGGAAGCAAAAGAATTTACCTTACAACAAAGCAGAAAAAGACAAAGTAAACTCAATTTATATAAAAATGATGTCATTTAGCTCTGCAGAATATGTTGGTATTTCAACTACTGTCTCCAAGAAAAAAAAACAGATGACATTTCTTTTTATTTTTTTTATTTTATTTTATTTTATTTTTTTGGTTTTTGGGTCACACCCGGCAGTGCTCAGGGGTTACTCCTGACTCCATGCTCAGAAATTGCTCCTGGCAGGCACAGGGGACCATATGGGGCACAGGGATTTGAACCGATGACCTTTTGCATGAAAGGCAAACACCTTACCTCCATGCTATCTCCCAGGCCCCGACATTTCTACACATGTATTTTCCTGATCACATTTCAGAGGGAGGAGGAATTCAGGAACTATCAGAATAGCGTGGCTTACAATGCTATCTGGGCTGTAGAATTTCCCTATAAATGTCCACTGTTTTCCTCTACTGTTAAGCTTTTCTTTACTATTTTTTCTCCACTATTACCACCTTCCCCTTATGGAAACCATTGCTGTGACCTATTGCCCTGTTTCCCTTTGCTTCACTGATCCCTCTATCACCTTTGTTTTCTTTGCTACTACTTTTGCTTTCTTTAATTCAGTGAATAGTTAATTCACTGTATTCTCTTTCAGGCTACATAACTCAGATGTATAGGACATGTGTGCACCACAGTGGAGATGATAGGTCAAACCATTAACACTTTACAGAGTCCCTCAGAAAAGCAGACACCACTTTCCATCAAAAGCAGTCAATTTTTGTCATATACAGTAGGTGTAATTCACATTCTTTGTGTGGACACAAATTTAACATTCAATCACTTCTACTGGAAAAGAGAACATAGGGAATTCTTGAGGTTCCTCATGAGAAAATGAGGATGGAGGGCCAGACAACCACAGTCTTTGCATGCTCGCCTATAAAACTTCAATTGCAGAGTACAGATGCAATCTGTTCAGTCATATCACAAGACCCGGTTTGTAAACAATAAGGTGAGAGAAAGAGTTAGGGAATGATATCTATAGACACAAATCACAATATGGGAGAGAAATGCACAGAACGCCAGATGAAGCAGACTGAGGAACTGCATAGACTGGGCTGTGAAGCAAAAGCTGCAGATGGTGAAGATGGACTATCAAGAGAGGTTGCTGCTGCTGCAGATTTCATTGAAGGGTCAACCCAGAGGAGTCTCTACATGAGCTGTAAAATAAAGATCTGCACACCATGTAAATTTGCTGGTCAGTGTGCTAAGTACACTCTGTTTACAAGAACTCAAAGTTTGTTGATTCCACTACAACACTGAATGACTGTAAACACAGTATTTTTTTTTGTTTACTGACCAATACAAAGCCCTGTTTTGTGGGCTTCTCTATAGGGTCACCTTATTTGGGGCATACTATGGATACACTAACCATGAATGTATAGCCCCTAGTGCTATGTAATTCATGCTTGAATGAAGCTTATTGAACGCAGCCATTTCCCTTTTATCTATGTTTTGAATTCTCTCTGGCCTGAAAATATTTCTATATGCAATAAAAGAGACCATATTTATGTAACATTCATTGCTTCATACTGGCATGATTGTCCTCTTTTAATATTAGCTATGGTTGTGACTTTCTTACTAAAGTTAATTTATAAATTAACCTTATAAATGAAATCATAAGGAAGTATGAATAGTGTCAGACATGGTATATAAAAGGGCTGATTCTGTTCATTCTTCAGAGTTTCAGGTATCCACAAGGACACCTGGAACACAGCCCAGCAGAGGAAGAAGTGAGTGAGAATGCCTGTGCATAGATTTCCTTTCGTTTGCTTATTTGTTTTGTATGAGTGTGTGTTTGGAGAGGGTACTCAACCATGTTCAGGAGTACTCCTGGCTCAGTACTCAGAAATTACTTCTGCTGGGTTTCAGGGGATCATATGGGATGCCAGTAGTTCATCCCAGCTGTATGCAAGGCAAATACCCTATGTGCTACACTATTACTCCAACCTCCAAGAACATGTATTTTCTCTGGTAGACCCATCAGAGCCCTCTTTTTCTTAACAACCTTAGAGAACACAACTACACTCTACTTGGGAGACATCTGAACAGAGAAATCACCAACCAACAACATAAAAAATGTGAAAAATGTGGCATGAAACAGACCATGAAAAGGACATTTGTGTCCAGTATGAGACATATCCAGGAGAATAAACTTCCATTGCCTTGCTTGACCTCTGCTGGGAATGCACTTGCAATTGGAGCAACTCACATTTTTCACCCCTCTGTGCTTATCTAAAGATTGCTTCTAAATTAAGCATTCTAAAGATTGCTCCGGGTATCACAAATACACAAGAGTGACTTAGAGAAAGCACAATGGGGGTGCCTTCTGCCCTTTTCTGTGCTCATGTCAATACTTTGTTGCAGACAATTGCCCTAGCAGAACATGTCTTTTCAGGGTTGAAAAGGCTCTTGGATGTAAGGCCACACATACAGCACTGCTCTTAGAGGCATTATTATTCACCTCTGGCGGTGTAACTTTGTCCAAGTGGCTTAGTCTATCACGGCCATGTCTGAATTGCAGACTGGAGTTAATTACCGCAGTGAACTATGACCAACTCTTAATAACAGGATGGATTTTCATCCTTTGGGAATCTTGAGTTCAAGATGTGTAGTTGCATCTAATGTTTTATTTCTGCATTACAGCCATTGTTTATTCCCTACTTCTCAGTCTTCCCTCTGTGGTCGATAGGAGCGCACATTTCAGGGAAGGAGTGTTAGGGATGGTAGATGACTCCTAAGGAGGAGATCCTAATCACACCTATCAAAGCAAGCAGGCCCACACACAAGAAAGAAGTTAGCATACTGCCAACTCCTCCAATGCCCTACTACTACAACTCCATCAGCTTAAAGTCTCCAATTCTTTTCAGCAAATGTCTTTTCTTCCTCTTGTGGGACTTAGAACATATGTGGCAGCTGATTTTGGCAACTCTGAAAGTCAGGATGGGAGAAGGCTGACTCACAGTTTCTGACACCGCACGTGTGAAATCTTTCAAGAAAACTTGGAGACATGAGGGCCACAGAATGTTTGGATGATACTCTCAATCACTTTCCTATTACATTGGCTAAAAAAAGAATTGACTGATTATTTGCTTTCCTGGCCTCTGAAAACTGTGTTTTAAAAAGGATTATGGAATTGATGAAAAGGGAATTATTATTAAGAAGAGAAAGAAACTACCATGTGTAGAACCTAATTGCTTTCCAGATTATCTTAAACATTTTTTCTTGGTTTGTGGCCACACCTGAAAGAGCTCAAGGCTAAATCTTGGTTCTGTGCTCAGGGCTCACTCCTAAGAAAGTTGGGTGCTGGGGACTGAATCTGGGTCAGCAGCATGAAAAGCAAAATGCCCTAAATGCTATAGTATTTCTCTAACCTTGATCATCTTAAATATTTCATTTTCTAATATCCCTGTAACGTAGATTCTATTAGAGATTCGGATACTTTCAAGTATTATATAATATTGAATATATTGTTGACATACTCTCAGAGTTCTTTCCATTATATCACATGCCCTTAAAAAATTAAAAAGAGCTATACAGTTCAGCTTAGATAAAAATTAAAGTATATAAAGTTGGGAGACAAGGACATGATTCCTGTTAATAAGGCATACTGAAAGAAACATTCCATCTATCATTAACTGACTGAGCAAATTATAAGAATTCTTACTAGAAGATATATGATACCTAACATAGATAGCTGCAGAAGACAGTAGATTAGTGATGTACTATGCAATCGTTTAATGTTTGTCTTGTGGATCAAAGGACAACACGGAGGTAGAGCATCTGCCCAAGACAGCCTGTGTCAGTGAGCCCTCTTTAGAAGATAAAAAAACTTTACTTGGGGCCCGGGAGATAGCATGGAGGTAAGGCGTTTGCCTTTCATGCAAAAGGTCATCGGTTCGAATCCTGGTGCCCCATATGGTCCCCCGTGCCTGCCAGGAGCAATTTCTGAGCATGGAACCAGGAGTAACCCCTGAGCACTGCCAGGTGTGACCCAAAAACCAAAAAAAAACCAAAACAAAACAAAGCTTTTCTTTTGGATTTTGGTTTTTGGGTCACACCTGGTGATGCTCAGGGGTTGCTCCTGGCTCTGGGGACCATATGGGATGCAGGGGTATTGAACGGCGGTCCATTCTAGGTCAGCTGTGTGCAAGGCAAACACCCTACCACTGCACTATTGCTCTGGTTTCAGAAGGTAAAAAATTTAAATAAAAGCAATAGGGAGTCAGCCGGGGACCTGTGATACCCTTATAAAAGGGCAATGGAACTGAGCTTTCTCCATCCCACATTGCAGCTAGAAAGTCTGTGTGTGGTCAGTAGAAATTTGTGAAGACAGAGCAGGGCTGTGTGGGGTGGGAAATTGGAACTGGAAGAGGAGTGGAACTTGGAGATGATCTTCCAGGGTTCCTGGCTGCAATCTCAGATATCACCACTCTGGAGGCAAACCTTCCCACTCTGAAAGCAAAACAACACCAGCAACTACTGTCACAGAAACCAGAGGAGCAGAGGAGTGAGGAGCCAGAAAGGCTAATTACAGGTTAACCGGTAGTTATTTCCACTTCCTCCAAAGTTCAGTTTAAGTCCTGGGCTCACCACTTAGTGACAGCCCGACCTTGAACAAAACACTTAAACTTTGTGGAATCCCTTTTCTTCCCTGTGTGTGTCTGGGAGGGGATTCAAAAGGTATCACTTCCAAGGCCCAGCAGGCAGCACATGGCAAACCCTGAATAAATAGTAGTTATCTGTATCATTGTGATTATCCACAATCCTGGGGGTTGTTAACATCACCAGTGCTATAATTTAAAACACATTTAGTCTTTACATTCTAGGAAACTAGTTCAAAGCCTATTTTGCGCATACATTATCTAGTTGGAGATTAAACAAAAAACTTTTAAGGCCTGTATATGTTCTGTTCTGCTTATCAAAGGCTCTTCAAGTGCCTAACCAAGGGCAAGTCAATTACACGGGAGATGGTTCCGCCTTCTCTTATTCTTCTGGAACCCACATTCCATGTGGTAATGGATCAATTTTTTGACTTCCTCTTTCCTCCTACTACATTCCAGACTCCAAAAGAGATGCCAATTCAGTTTTAACTCTCCTTTTTGGAAGTAAATTTCATCTTTGTTTTTAAAGTTATTTAAAGAATGGCGAGTTCTTTTAATGCCCTCCAACTCTGATCTAGAGAGTAAAAGGACAAAAATGATTACTGGCTCTGCCGGAGTCCCCCACTGAGCACGAGGACTTTGTAATGAACTACGCATCCATAAACGGTTGACTCTTTGATCTCTGGCTGCTTGTACAAGTCTAAAGAGAGAGGCATTCCAGTGCAAACCACACAAAGAGAGAGGAACACAGGTTATTTATGAGAGCCAACTGAGTCTAAGTTTAGCCTGGGCTCTTTCAAAATTCAAATACACACATCATTTTGACTGCCAAATCTGTTCCCTCCCATTCTGGTGTCTAATGCGGATATAGACAGTCTTCTGTCTGATCCCTGGCTTCTTCCTGGGGCGAAAAAGGTAGCTGGTTTGGCAGAGAGACAGACACAACAGTGTTTATAAAGACAGTATAAAATTGACCCCATATGCCTACAAAGGAAAGCTGGAGTAAATCATCACGAGCGAAGAGGATTCCTGAATTCCCTCTCTGAAGCCGGTTGAGCTTCTGCCTGAGCTCCCTAGATGCACAAAGTCCAGGATCCCTCTTTCATCTGCATAGGTTCTACCATCACTGTCACTTGGTAGAGAGAGAAGGACCCTGTTTTATTCTTTTAATTTACTTTGCACAGCAAACTTCTTGCATTAGGCCCAGTGCAAATATGAAAACCACAAATTTTGGGAGCCGGGAGGTGGCG